>KL647329.1:303213-455217 GCA_000727475.1 Sarcocystis neurona
TAGCAGTACTGCAGACGTACCGCTGCGGGTAATGGGGACGTCAACGTAAAGAATTTCTTTTGTTGATGGAGACGAGGAAGACGAGGACGAAGAGGAAGACTGAAGTGAGGAAGAAGAAGAAGGGAAAGGATCGAGACTAGCAGGAAGCATCATTTTCTGCAGCAACTTGATGCAGTCTGTTGCACTTAATTTCTGGAGGCCTGTGATTTGTCTGACGTAGTCGAGAGACACTCGCATCACGCGGCTGCAACAAAAACGAAGCAGAGAGGAACAAGCAGCAGCATTGCAGCAGGCGTCATACTCAGGAAGAGAACGTGGAAAAGGAAGAAGAAGACGGAGCAGAGACCGGAAAACGACCAAGCGGCTGTCGAGGGACGAAGGAGAGATACAGCGAGACAGAGAGACAGAAGGAGGAAACGGAAAACCGGAGGGGGAGAAAGACAGACAGAGACGAAAGACAAGCGGCTGCACTGGGCAAGATCGCGACAGCAGCAACAACAGACCAACAAAACCAGGCCGGCGCAGCAGCAGCAGCAGGCGAAGGCGCAGAAACAGGAGGAGCAGCAGCAGCAATGTGCGGCTGCACGCACGTATCAGCGGCACCAAAGAGGCTCTTTCGCAGCAGCAGCACGAAGAATGGGACAGCAGATGCGGCAGCTGTTTCAGCTGCAGCAGGCGCAGCAGTGGTGTACGGCACCTACAGGATACCAGGGGTTCGAGCGACAGAGCTGGGCAAGGGGAGGAAAAGAGGAAAAAGGAGAAAGAGAGGGTGTGGGATTAGCAGCAGCAGCGGGGGGGGCAGATGAGGTGCAGCGTACCCTGCGCAGCAGCAGCAGAAAGAAGAGGGAAGAGGAACAGCAACAGCAACAGCAGCCGGTCAGACGCAGGGAGGGCAGCTGCAGAGAAGAGCGCGAGAGCACCGGTCGCAGCAGCAGTAGTAGTAGCAGTGCTGTGGCAGCAGCAGCTGCAGCAGCATCGGCTACATACACAGGGACGTAGCAGCAAGAACAACCACAGCAGCAGCAGGAAGACGAGGAAGAGCCACAGCAGCAGCCGCGGCAGGAACCACTGCAGCCGCAGCAGGAGAAGGAAAAGCCACACCAGCAGCAGCAGAATGGACAACCGCGGCAACAGCAGGAAGACGAGGAAGAGCCACAGCAGCAGCAGCACCGAATGGGTCGTACACTATAGAGCCCGGGAAATGACCGTCCCTCATTTCGTACATACAAATAGATGTAAATGCTGCATGCACCTACGTGTATCAGTAAATGTAAATACACGTACGTACGTATATACATATATATATACACGTTACGTGGAGAGAGCCACAGGCAGAAAGTGAGAGAAAGACACAGAGAGAGAGACAGAGGGGTCGTAAGGAATACAGAGAAGACGAACAGATAGGAAGATACAGAGGAACGGAAAATATATACATGCACAGCTACAGATAGATAGGGAGACAGCGATATAGAGAAGGTGGACAGACAGAAGATGCAGAGAGCCCGAACATATAGAGGGAGACAGCTACAGATAGATAGGAAGGGAGACAGATAGGAAGACAGAGACAGAGCCATAGAAAAGCAGCTACAGAGATGGTGGACAAATGCGAAGACATACGAGGAGACGTAGAATATACACAGACACGAGTATAGATAGATAGCAAGGTAAAGAGACACGAAGAGAGACAGCGAGAAGAAAAGGGATACAGAGAAGTATATGCAGAGAAGATGGACAGACAGGAGGATACGGTGGAACATTTATACAGCTACAGATAGAGACGGAAATACAGGAAGATAGGGACAGCGACGTTGCCAGAGAGGACGCGACAAATAACGAGGACTACGGCGACGACGTGGACTGACGAAAAAGGGGGTGAAGGAGAGGAGCAGGTCTCCTGACGAAGACGCATGCAATTTTTTTCACTTCTCGAGAAGACTGTGTATGGGTGGCAAGAGGACCAAGAAAGCCGTGCCAATTCTTTATACTTCTCCAGATTCTCTACCTTTCGACTTGTGGATAGACTCCGCCGTAGGAAGGACGCGGCTGAGAGGTAGACGTTCTCGTCCCCGGTGCTGCTCTCCCTTGTTCGGCTGCTGCTGTTGCTGCAGCTGCTGCTGCTGCAGCCTCTTCTTCACTCGCACCGGCTGTCTGCTGCCCGGACTTCCGCTGCAGCTGCTGCTTCTTCTGCCTCGTCTTCTCGTCCTGCTTCTCCTCCGTTTCCTTCGTCTTCTCCTCGGTCCCCTCCTCTGCGTCCTCCTCGAGCTGCACTTCTTTTTTCTCCGGCTTCTCCGCGTCTTCCTTCTCTTCTTCCCCTTCGTAGACGACGCGTACCGGTTCGATCGTATACGGGGTCCCGCAGTACTCAGAGAACGCAGCAACGACCGTGTTCAACACGACCTTCGCCTTTGTCATGTCTGTCTGAACAGAACCAAAAAATGGAGGAAAAACGGTTCAGGGAAGAGAAGAACACAAAGGGGACACCCACCCCCGAGGCCCACCCACCACACACCACGTGCTCAGCAGACAAAAACGGGTCGTGTACTCCAAGAGGAAAAGGAAAGGAGAGGAACACGAGACAGAGGAGAACAAGTGAGGCCAGGAACAGCACGGAAGGGAGAAGAAGGAGCACAGAAAGAAAAGCGAAAAAATTCCACACACACACACACACGCATGCACGCACGAAAGAGCAGCAGTCCGCACGGCCAGCGGCGTAGGTGCGCGCAGCTCCACGAAGTGAGAAAATGAAAGATGCACACATTTTCGTAGTAGCAACGAAAAACAGCAAACCCAGCAAAAACGAACCAGAGAGCGACAGACATATTCAGAGGAAGAAGCACAACACATACAAGAGGCAGCAACATATATCTTAACCGAAACGATATACTCAGGGACACACTCGCATGCGTACATTTACATATATATACATATATACGTGTGTCTATATGTACAAATAGGAAGACGTATCCTATAATATGGATGTATCCATATATATATATATATATATATATGTGTACATGTATATGTCTCTATAGGTAAATAGGTATACGTGTCAAATATTATATGTGTATACATACACACACAATATATGCACAATATATATACATATATATACGTATCGAATATTATATGTGTATATATATACACGCACAATATATGCACAATATGTATACATATATATATATACATTATATATATATACATATATATATATATGTATACACACACAATATATATATATATACATTATATATATACACATATATATATATGTATACACACACAATATATATATACATATATATATATATATATACACAATATATATATATTTGCATCTATCTGAGAATGTGCTGGAGATAATCATACAAGTACACATGTATGTATATACATAAGCGCACAGACATAGTAAATATTTTGTATAGATGTACATGTACAATACAATCTACACAGCTGCGCTGATCCCTCTTTTACCCTCTCTCTCTCTCTATATATATATATATATGTGTATATACCACACGTGCACTACGCAACGTACAGATGTGTATATTTGTGTGTGTGTGTGTGTGTACGACAGCATATGCAGATAAGCTGACCATTTCGTACATATATATACATATATATAGAGAGAGAGAGAGAGACAGAGAGGTATAAAGTATGGATGACACGCACGCATGTGGTTTCGCTGAGGGAAAACGGCAGGGGACGCACACTCCGGGGACAGCTTCTGAGGACAGGCATGAAGAAAGTTGAACCTGCGACATGACGTGGGCAGTCGGCGGGGCGGAACGCAGCAGAGAGAAGAAGCCTCTGGCAGTGTAGCAGCCAATTCATTGCGGTCGAATGCCCAGGAGAAAAGACGCAGAGCGAAGATGAGTTGCAGCAGCAACAGGACAGCCCCCCAGCACGCGCAGCAGCCGCAACAAAGACGCAGTAGCACCAGGAGCAGAACTGCAGCAGAAAAGCAGCAGAACTGCGGCAAAAGGGCAGCAGGGAAGCGGCGGGAATGCAGCAGAACAGCATCAGAACGGCAGCAGAAGAGCAGCGGAACCGCAGCCTCTGTCGACCGCTGCAGTAGCAGCAGCAGTAAGAACAGCAAGACGCACAGCAGCACAGCAGTGGCAGGAGAGGCAGTCATGAACCAGGAGCTGCAGCAAAAATCGCCAGGAAACGTAGCAGGAGAGACAGCAGCAGCAACAGCAGTACCACCGGCAGTACGGGCATCACCGTCCAGGCAGCAACAGCAGCAGCGCAAGCAGAGCAGCAGCAGGACGCCGTGAGACAGCATTTCCTGTCTGCTGCTCCAGCAGCAGCAGGGGCAGCAAGAGCGGCACTTCAAGGCGCAGATGAACAAGCAGCAGCAGCGACAGGCCCAGGCGCAGGTCAGGAGCAGCAGAGCGGCGGTACAAAAGAAGAGAGCGACCGAAGCAGCACGAGCAGCAGGAAGTGGAGTCCGACGCGGAGACGGAGGAAGCGAAGAAGACGAAGAGAAGATGCTGTTGCAGCAGACGAGACAGAAACTTACGGCGGTGCACTCGATGAAGATATTTTTGCTTCTCTCCGTAACACGGCAGAAGTGAGCATTAATGAGAGGAGGCAGCGAAAGGATGTGTCCCGCTGCATCGGATATGAGAGGAAGGACGGGAGACGCCGCGACCAGCGGGACGTATGCCTGCAGGAGACGGGAAGATTTTCAGAAAGAAAAAAGTCGGAGAGGCAGACAGACAGAGAGACACACCATCGAAATGGAGACACAGAGCGGAAATGGATCTCGAAAGAATGTAGCAAGAAACACCTCTTTTCTCGAGGAGACATCGAGAGACAGCAAACGGAGACCCGCGACCGGGGCACTTGCATTACGACTTCCCCCTCCGGCTCCAAAATTTGTCAGCGGTTCTCTCGCTTCAATTTGTACGTCCCACATACGCGCACATATATGTGTGGGTGTCCCTAAACTGTAGAAAATGATCAACACGTACGCCAATGAAAAGCAATACGCATATGGATTTATATGTGTATTATATACATATGTATACGTGTATGTAGACACACATACGCACGAAGTCGAGACTATACATATATAGATAGATAGGCAGAAAGATAAACAGGCGCAAGAATGAATACATACGTATGTATCTATACATGTGTAAGTACATGTCTGAACGAAGATATATATGTATGTCTGTGCGCGAAGACTTGGGGAAGAATAATACACAAATATACGTATGGAGACTATAGATACAGATATGTAAGAAGTACAGACGTAAGAGGAAAACAAACATATCCGCCTTCACAGAAGAAAACGCGTTCTCGACATCTACTCGTTTTGGGTGCCTGTAATTTCCTTATCCATACATATATATACACACATGTATGTATATATGTATGTAGACGTACAGTCCTACATATTCGTGTATATACACAACAAATACATGTACATACATGTGTGTATACATATATATATGTGTACGTGTAGATCCGCAGTCCTATTCCATGTATGTATCTACGTATATACAGGTCGATAAAAAGATCCAGGAAGACGTAGTCTGCCCCTCTGTATGAACACGTGTACACAAAGGCGTGTATATATATAGGTGTACTTATGTGCATGTATATATATGTTTATGTAGATATTCAACCAGACGTGTACGTGCACTCGAAAGGAAATAGGTCGGTGAATAGACGGAAGAAGCCACCTCACTTGTGCGGGAGAGACACAGGCAGCAAGAAGACAGAACTGACCTTCAACTGCAAGTGCTGGCTGAGATACTGCAGGGCCTCGGCGCCAGTCATCTCTGTGTCGCATCCCAGCGGCGTGAAGGAGAAGGCAGCAGGCGGACGAGCATCGTAGAAGAAGGGAGGAGTAATTTTGTCGAAGTCGTGCGTCCCAATGGCCACGAGGGCCCGTCTTCTGCAGAAACGCGAAGAGCAGCAACCGACCAGTCACACACAGACATACACACAACGCACAGAACAGGGCAAGAACAGAAGGCGTGAAACGCGTGTAGCGATAGGGAGACCGTCTATACATGGCCTTTTCACGGACACCAATACATATATATATATATATCGGTGAATACATTTGTATGGAAGTACGTATATATGGCGTGTTGACGCTCCTGCTAGGAGGTGGGAGACACGCACACACACATCTGTTGGGCCGGGTGTGTCTGTGTGTGGGTGTATGTGTGTGGGTCCCCTCTTCTTTTTCCCTTTCTCTCTTCGTGTACAGGCATGGCAAGCACGTGTACATGTTTGAGAGAGACAGCCGGGAGTTCATACATGTGCACCTTTATACTTGTGTGCATGCATATATATATATAGAGAGAGAGAAATAGAGAGACAGACTCGGAGGCCCTTGTCATCTACATCGGCGATATATACGAAAACATCACTACCGGCAACCGGTCTCTCATGTACATCCTGGACGTGTATATACATACACATACGTATACATACATATACATACGTCCACAAGTATAATAGACGCAGATACGTATGTGTGTACATTCATATACGTAGACATACATATGTTCATACGTTTACACACGTACATACATATGTCCATGCGTACATACGTACATAAATACGTATAAAGCTTCCTAAATATGCACACGTACATAAATACGTACATACATACATATACATACACACGTACATATACATCCACATATACGCGTAAACACGTACACACATATGTATACATGCATACATAAATACGTACACACATACACACATGCATACCTACATACACACAATTATACATATATATATATATATATATGTACGTATTCACATATACATACGAACGTATATATACACACATATGTATAGACATACATGTACATACATTCATATGCATATACGCGTACACACGTACACATGCATGCAAACGTACGTACGCACACACATCCATGCATACATACGTACGTACATACATACGTACATACATACTTATATATATATATGCGTACATACGCACATCTATAGATATATATCATACATAGATACATGCATTTATACACAGATACATACACAAGTACATACATACATACAGTATCTATAATTACGTGTGTCATACGTCTGACCCCTGCCTACACAAACAGATATATACATATATATATCTTTTTATACACACATTTTTTACCATACACACAAACAAACCTGTCTATATATGTGTATGTGGATAGAAGTCATGCAAGCATGTATATATGGGTGTGTAGGTGTGTGGACTTGAAGACACGGGAGCATCGAAAACAACAAGAAGGGAGCATTCTCGAAAACGAAGGAGAGGAGCAGCGGCCACCACAAATGTGCCTCTGTGTGCGTGGGCGTGCATGTCTTCTTCTGCAAACAAATTAGAAGAGAAGGCGAGGACGAGAAGAGAAGGCGAGGACGGGGAAGAGACAGAAGCGCCACGAACGGGTGCAGAGAAACGCAGAAGAAGACGCAGCAAACACGGAGAGGAAGGGGACCCTCGAGGAGGAGGAGAAGAAGACCAAACAAAAGAGCGAAAGGACTTCCACCACTTCATACAATATGGACACGCATGCGTACTCCTCTATTCAGCGAGCACATCCTTTTCTCTGCCAACAACTCCCCCTACAATTTGCAAAAGGTAGACACACACACACACACACACAGACAGACACAGACACTCGTAGACACACGTAGACACACACATACGCAGAGAGAGAAGGAAGTGAGCTGCATCCTTACCTCGAGTCTCTACACACATGCACATGTATTACATGCAGCTATACATGCGTAACTCTACGTGTATGTATGTGTTTTTATAGGTGGGACTAAGAGAAAAAGAAAGGAAGTGGTCAGACGCGCCTAGACGTGTCTCAACGCGAGCGTCCACACAGATACATACACGTACCGCCTCCTACATCTATTCATACAGATATATATATATATGTGTACACACTACTTATATGTGGATATGTACACGTATGTACACCGCCCTATAGGAACAAACAGAGATGTGTGGATAAGAAGCAAACGCATTTACATATATATGTATATGTTAGCATGTATATTTTATTCATATGTGTATATGTATACGTACGGACACCCCGTTATCGAGACAGATGCGTATGTGTGGATAAGAAGTACTCCCATTCATACGGATATATATATATTATTTGCGTGTGTACTCCGCGCCATACAGATACACACATATGTGTTGATAAGAAGTACACGCTCATATATATGTATATGTATATATATTCGCATGGATATATATATATACGTGTATCTGTAGAGAGAGTAGAGGGCAACACACGCGGATTTACACAGACGTGATGGCAAAGACACGCCTACAGGAGAATAGGTGCGTTGGAACAAACGCATAGGAGTACGCAGATAGAGAGAGGGCGAACGCCGTCTGCTGGAGTGAGGGTCGACAAATGAAATATATATATATATACACGCACATGCATATATATATATATATATGTACGTGCACGGCACAGAAGATCAATGTATGCCTGGAGACGGAGAGAGCCAGCTGGACACACGTGTGCGCTTGCATGCGTGTTTATCTCGTCTCCTGAAGAGAGAAGCAACAGAACAGAGAAGAGGGCTTGGACTCTGAAGGACAGCAGCAAGAAAATGAAGAACTGTACATCCAAGTAGCGCGCACGCACCTGCAAAGGGTGTGATGAAGTTTGTCTTGAAAATCAATGAAGGACTTGACGGCTGCAGCAGAAAAAGTCGTGTCCCGTAGTATCGCGCAGACGACGTAGGGACGCACCCCCTCGACCTGCAGGCGTCACACATATCCACAGCAGCCCCAGCAAATATTCAGCGACGACGGAGCAGAGGGGCGTGCAGCGCCGGCAGCAGCACCTGCGTGGGTTTTTTTGGCAGCGACAGGAACAACAGCAGGAAGCCTGCTGCAACAGAGGAGCTGTGTCGACGGGAACAGCGGCAAAAGCAGCAGCAGCGAACCCTCATGCAGCAGCGGACCCTCTTGCAGCAGCGAACCCCGTTGCAGCAGCAAACCCCCTTGCAGCAGCAGTATTAGCATTTGATTCGGCAGCGCGTTACAGCAACAGCAGCAGCAGCAGCGACGCAGGAGAAGCAGCAGCAATAGCAGTACCAGCACTGTTTTTTGACAGCAACAGCCGGAAGAGGAGACGCAGCAGAAAAGCAGTCGCGCGCAGCACAGGGACTGCCAACGCGGACTGCAGCACTTCAAGAGAAGCAGCAGCAGCTGCAGCAGACCCTGTTACAGCAGCAGCAGCTGTTGACTTGAGCAGCAACCGTCGATAGAAAGAAGCAGCAGAGCAGCAGTTCAGTCCCCCCAGGGAGTGGCAACGAGAACACCAGCAAGGGCAGCAAGTCAGCTGCAGCGAAGATATGCAGCAAAAAAGTGGCAGCGAAAGCACAGGTTGATTCGTCAAGCAGCAGATGACCCTCAGCAGCAGCAATCCGCAGAGGAGAAAGCAGTGGCAGCAGAGACAACTGACGGCAGCACAGAGTCGTAGCACTAGCAGCAACAGCTGGAAAGGCGTTTCTTGGCTGAGACAGCAGCAGCTGCAGCAGCAAACAGAGTCGGGGGACTCCTGCCAGCGAGCCGTTACTGCAGACGCAGCACCAGAACAGGCTGCGCGGCAACAGCACAAAAAAGACTGTGCCGCGGTAAACATTTGCCGGTCGCAGTAGCAGCTGGTGGGGGAGGGCGACTTCCACCACACCTGTCCACGCATGTATCATCACCTACACATATCTTCTGCATATACACACACACGCCCCATTCGTACGGCTACAATTCGCAAACGTAACACATATACAAGCTCCTCACGGATAAATTGACACCTACACGCATATATAAATACACACTTAGATACACAGTGCCACATGGGCACGAACAAAAACACCCCTACATGCATGCATAAACGCATATGTAGATGTGTCATTACACACATATAAACAGACACAGAACTGTACAAACGGACGTCTCCACGCATGAGGGTTAATACATACACATATATATATGTATATATAGAGTTCGTCGTTGTATTCCTGCTGTTGTCTGTGCTGATCCTTCAGTGTTCTCCTACATTCTCCTTATAAGCATTTAACTCACATATATATATATATACATGGAATTCAAATATACTTAGACGAAGGACGAGAGCGACTTTCTTAGTCGTGCTGCTATTGCAGCGTACTCTGTCTAGCTGGCCCCACACCGAGACGTGTACATATGTGTATACACTCCAAGAGATATACTTGGAGGGGGGCCCCACATCTGTGCAGGAGCGAGCACACGTATAGAGGTTGCATGACGTAGAGAGACTTTGTACGCTTCATACTTAGAGGAAGAGACGCATGTCGGCATGGCTTTACATATTCATCGTATGCGTCTACAGATATATATGTACCTAGGCAAACGAACCGGAAACCCAGGCAAAGAAAGACAGGCGTGCAAGTCAATATAAACACACTTCCACGCAAAGCGCTTCCTGTGACGAGTGGAGCTACGCAGAGAAAGAGGTAGACACAGGGATAAACAGGTAGAGAGAAATCAGCAAAAAAGTGCGCCGAGAATACAAACAGTCGAGAGACCTCCAAGCGGATATAGACACGGAGACATACAGAGACAGAGGAGAGCAACACACAGCGGAAAAAAGTTCCACAGGAAATGTGTGCTTTTTCCATCTCCTTTGCTGCTTACTTGCCAGACTCGACACATGTAGAAATTCAGACGAAAACGTGGTGTCGTGCACACCCGGCTTGGGCTGCTAACTTCGCAAGAGATTCACACACAGAGAGACAGCCCTGCAGAGGGAGGAAGAGCTCCCTCCCACGTGCCGCTGTTCACGTTTACTAAATACAGACACAACCACACAGCGAGAAGACTCACACATATGTAGAAAAACCTGTCCTTCTTCTTTCAGCCTTCTGCTGCGAACACTTCCCCTACCCTGCATCCACAGAGAGAGACGTAGATGTAGGCAGACAAAAGTATGCCAGTCGTATCAGCCGCCGCGAACTTACCGATCTTTTGACGGTGATGGAGTAGCGCGGGGTCGCTGGCAGCAGACGAAATCGAGGTAGCGCAGCCGCCGGGTCCACGAAGGCCCGTAGCGCGCGTCCGAGGCCTTCTACGCAAAGTAGGTCGTATCTGCACAGAGGGAAAGACGTGAGGAGGTTGCGGAGGAGAGGGAGGACGGGAGATACAGAGAGAAGCGGAGGACGCAGAAAGACGGAGAGCAGAGGCGACGAACAGATGAAGAAGAAGAGGGGGGGGACGCAGTATCCCAGGGAAAAAGGAGGACGCGACAAAGGCGAGACACCGGCCACCCCATGCACACGGGCAGACGCACACGCCAGCCGTGAAAAACGAAAACCACACACGAAGAGAAGACGGAGAAGACTTGCCCACCACGAGGATGGTGACGCGGATAAGAAGAAGGATACTGAGCCACCTAATCGAGAGAAAGACAGGAGACAGGAACGCACCACATATCTTCGAAGACGGTGGAAGACAACAACACGCCCACCACGTCTGCGCGGAGATGAAGACTCCAAAAAACGAGACCTGCCCCTTCGAAGAGGCAGCCGTGAAAACAGAGAAGAGACACAGACACAGACACACACACACACATACGGCGGAAGGAAAAGAACTCTACCTTGGAAGGGTTGAGTCCACAGAGAGGTGCTGATGACACGGATATACACAGGTGGCTATACACTCACGCGTTTGCACAGGATGACATATACACCTATATATACAGATACAGACATACGTATACAAGCTTATGTATCAACCTGAACATCGAAATATATTAGTACACATTCAACTAGATTGGTAGATTTGTATATAAGACTGAGTGTGGGCCCAGAAAATCCCACTTGTACAAAGGTGTGTGCAGCTACATACCTGTATACGTATGTAGTACATATATATGCATATATATACACACATGTAGGGGGAGGACGTGATTCCTCGCTGCCCGAGCAGAAAACAGAAAATTCGTCTGGACACGGATGTGGATTTTTCGCGGTGTATTCGATTTATGAGACGCGTGGGGATACAGGCACGCATACAGGAAGCGCGCTAGCCAAGAAAAAGCTGGACGGCATCCATGCCACACGCGTAGCCACAGGATGACAGAGGAGGGAACAGGAGGCGAAGAGAAGAGAATGACGAAGTAACGGTCACACATGCCTGTTTGCGGGGACTTCAATTTTTAGAGTAAAGTCGGCAATTCCTGCTTCTCCTCCCGGCTCCACCACTTCGTCAAGCTCGAGTCCAAATGCGAAGCAAAGCGCACTAATTTCCTCGTCCGCTGTTCCCCACAGATGCGCGAGCCATCACACACACACACACACACACACACATATCGATAAGAAAATGGTGAAAATATATATTGTAGGCATGGGGATACATACAGACACACCACGTGTAGAGGAAAACGTATACCTTGCATCACTCGTTCAGGATAAACTAGAGATACAGATATATATATATATATATATCATGTATGTTCCGCAGATGTTTCTACCGATGCAAAGGGACAGAACGGGTCATCACATGTCTAGCATGTGTATTTCTAAACACACAACTTACAGAGAAGAAACGTATGGGTCTCGCGTGTATATTTAGAGAGAGAAGACTGCACGTAAGCAATCACATGTAGACCGCACACAGGGAAGGCGTATTAGTCAAAGGCGCCTGATGACATACCGCGGCGGAGGCAATCGACACCGACGTCAAAAAAAGGAAACTAGTGAAAACTGTACACACTTCTCTACCGCACGTCGAAAGTGAAACAGAGGGTAGCTCGACATTCCTCGGAAACACAATGAAGTAGGTGAGACTGGGATATATTATGCCTGTGTGCGGCGTGAGTCAGGTAGCTATGCTTGATGAGTAGGTATGTGTACACAGAGAGACAGACAAGTACGGGCATTTCGGCTGCACTGGACATCAACGCACGAGACACTGACGCAGTGTCTACGTATCGACTGGTACACCACATGTGTATTTTTGTGTGTGTATGTCCTTATTGACTGCACACGTGTATGGAGAAGTTCGAGGCACTCTTCGCCGCGTGCGCTCGGGGTTGAAACAGAAAAAGATTCCACCCGAGAAAGTGGTGCTTTTCCCTTCTACAGCAGTATGTCAGGGCGTGCCCGTATGGGTGCATACGCGTACACATACACGTGTGTAAAAGACGCTGGAGATAGACGGGGAGAGCGTGTGCGCTTGTGTGCGCGCGAGCAAGAAACGTCTGTGCGAGTACGCACGCAAGTGGCAGTCAACGTTGTGAGCCACCGCCGGTTTGCTATGTGGAGTGTCGAAAGATGTATATTCCTGTCTACTTGTGTGTATATACATATATGTGTATATACGTATACGTGCATATGCATATGTATATACACATATACACACACGTATGTGTATACACGACTAACGCGAGCAGATGCGCTGTCCGCAGCCGGGGAATGTATTGCTGGGGAGTCTGATGCACGTTTTCAGCATTCACTGTTAACAAAAAAGAACCTTCCCTTCTTTTAAATCAAGTGCACGTGTGAGCAGCTTTTTCGTCGCTGACGGAGTGTCGCTCCGTCAGCTGACAGCTTCGAGTGTAAAGACGCAGTGACGCTGCAGATTTCGAGGGAGAGAGGTACGCACTTATGAGTGTATGCGTGGACGCAAGCGCGTGAATGCTTTACGCACGTAACTACTAGATACGTGGAACCCCCGCGAGAAATTTCGTAGATTTGAACGACTGAGAACGGGCGTGCGATACATATTTACACGAAAGTATATAATTTGCGTATATGTAAAAGTCGTACGTTACCGGAGCATGCGTGTTTACCAGGAAACCGACGAAAGAGGAAGATCAGGGATTGTGGCCCTGCGGGACGTACACAAAATGATTTCATGCCGGGATACGCGTTTGCTGACATGGGGGTTGAAAGGTAGGTGAGTAAAATTTCCCTGTCACCCAGAGGAGCGACGCACACAGCGTATGTATTTCGTATGCGTGTGTGCAGGCGTGTGAGTGACGCACGCAGGTATGACTGTGTAAGTGAACACACAGTTTTGAAAGAAAAGAGCAGGAATCATGACACTTACTGTATTCCCTGCCGAGGCGTTTGATAAGTTCGCCGCGCTGGACGCTTATCGTCGGCATCTTGAGAAAGTGAAATCGCCGAGGCAGGGGTTAGCCAAGATAGCAGACAGCGCGCAAACGAAAGAGGTTAACGTGTGCGGCGCGGGGTGGAAGCTGAAGAGAGTGCAGGCGAGACGAAGAGAAGTGCCGGTCACCCGCAGGGCAGGAACTTGGTGTTGTGTGGGCGGCCGCGGGTGAGAAACTGAATGTGAAGCGCTGATGTAGCGATAAACACTAGGTGTCTTTTTTTCAACGCGACGCGCGCCGCATCCAATGCTTACAGCGGCGACGGAGGCCTCTAAAATGTTCGCAAAGAACGCGTGTCTTTTGTCGGATTACGACAGCAAGACATCCAGCACACCTCAAGAATAAGCAAAAGCCCGTCACCTGTGATGGATCTGCCGTAGAATGAACGTATAAAGAGCAGCTTGAGCACAAGAGGACAGGAAGGAGTCGTGTTAAAGATGGAACTGGTTGGCAATGATACTAATGGCAGCGCAGCGAGTCGCTACTACTTCGGAGCACAAGAAGGGAAGGCAGTAAAGTGCACGTGGGGATTCAGATAATTAGATGGGCGGCAGGCGACGGAGAAAAATAAAGGGGCGATGCGACTTAAAAAACAGCATTGCACGCCTTGGAAGAGAACCAACGCAGATGCAGAAACTAGATTTGACCCGACGGTGAAGTGTATGTACACGCATGCGGCCACATGTGGGCGGGAAGAACAACATAGTCAAAAGGGAAAGCTCACCAAAGTGACTCGCATGTTACTGACGAGCAGGTATATTGCATATCACTGTATAAAGCCGAGACAAAGCTTGGAATGCGACAAGACCGATCTTCCCTTTTACAATCCGAAAGTTAACTGCGACTCTTTGCGAACTTTGTTGAATGAAAGAATTCTTGCGCTGGAAATCGGGACGTGATACGACGCATGCACGAAAATTAGTCTTTATGCCAAAAACAAGAAGAAATAATTATGTTCAGAGTTCCGAGCTAAAACAGGAAGAAATATTATTCGTAGGGACGAACGCGTGCAGGCGGGCGGTTATCTCGAGCCACTGGCAGAGCGGCAGGAAAAAGCATCTTCGACAGTGTTTCGGATCTGCGACCACCGTCTCCAAACACGATCCGCGGAGGTTACAGGAGATAAGCAAGGAGAAGCAAACTGCGTGGTCAACAACAAAGGTGTGCAGGGGACAAAAAGGACGTGTGTCTTCTTTGTGTAGAAACCGAGTTTTGAAGTACACCCGCACACGAAATACTCCGATACGCACGTCAGACCAGGACACGGTTTCCACTCAGTTGTGTGTACGTCTTCTTTTGTACGCCGAAGCCTTCAGCAATGTTCGGTGGTCTCCCCGTCAATTAGCGAAACTCTCGCGAGGATACAAAGGTAGACTCATGCGGTCGCTCCACTGCGGAGATGCACTTCCAACCGTGAACACACGTTCGTGGGTCTATTCCACCGCCCAAACAATGAAGAAGAGACAGGAGGACACGCATGTTAATCCGCCTACTCATGGAAGAATGTGACTGCAAGTTCCAGTTGCCCCAAATGCGAATTTGTGGTATACAGCCACTGGCACTCAGTCTGCACACAATGCCATCTGCAGTGAGGGATGGGGGAGATGACGGTGTTACGAGTGCAAATCCACCGGTGTACGCGTGTTGCTGTGCTCCTCCCGAGCATATACGCAGTTCCACGTGTTAAGTGAAGGGTTATCTGCCCATGATTCGGAGTTCAATCTGTTGGCATTCTAGATGTGTTGCACTGGAGGTAATCAAGCACTCCGGTAACTCCCTGCCAATAGATGACCTCCGGACTTTCTACGTGTACATTGCACCCCACCGTCATTCGCACCTCAGGATACTCTCATGTAAGTAGCTCTGTGGGTGTTCGCTCGTGTTGGCTCGTAGCCACTCTACTAGAAATAGCATGCACATGGATATACGTTGTAGTCCAACGCAACATTACACCCAGATGTACACACGCGAGTCTCCACAGCGACGCCACAGGTGGAGCGAAGAAAGGCCGATACGTGATACGAGTAGTTTTTCCCGATCTGCCCACCTGCAGGCGTCTCCCGTCTACATCGGGATACAATTCGAGAGTTCACACGTGTTTGGTGGAGTGCGTATGAGAAAGCCTCTACAGAACTACTGGACGTTTTTTTTCTGTGCCACGGTAAAATGTATGTATGCACACAAGCACATAATTCTCTGTATGCAAGTCTTCATCCTCAGTATCCATCGTGTTATATGTAGTCGCGCAGATACAAAGGTCGTCTGATACAAAACAGGCCACCTCTTCCTCGCCGCTTTCGCGCGAACCCTTGATTCTGCGACTGTGTCAGACAGAACACCATTCCCCACACGTGTTTCACTTTATAGGGTTGCTTCAAGCGTCACGCTCTTATTGAAAGGTACCGCTCTCCGTGATTTACTCACGACTCCACCTAGCGACTCACCGAGGGACACGGGCCGCTCCCCAGCCCCTGACTCGGGGATTTAAGGTTACAAACGAGCAGTCCGTCTTATCTTCTGCCCAAGTGAAGAAGAGACCGCAGAACCCACCTCCACAGAACGGGCCAGTTGTCCCCTGGATGAAGTGCAAGAAACTTTGCCGCCACTATGGATGTTAGCGTCTTCCATACATAATACACTATTTGAGACAGTGTCGGTGACGGTGAACAGAAGGACTTCTGGGAACATGCTGCTCAAGTGTACCACCTGGGTTCATCTGCAAGACGTGTGTAGAGACCACTCGCCTGTATAACACGTGAATGTAAAAATCTCGACGGGTACTTTGTCGATGTAACCTTCCGCTCCAGCAATGTGTCTAATAAGGCATTTGCATCACATTTGGTCAAGACTGCTACAGTGATGGCCTTCACACTTCTTCCCTGGTAGCCTCTCACTGCTTTCGTGACTCGTGTGTATGTTGACCGCTCACTGCTTCCTGCGAGTCTTTTGTAATTCTTGTATACACTAATAATCTTCGTCGCAATGTGTGTTGCACCTGTATTCTACGCGAGCTGTGCTTAGCGGAGGCTCTACTTTCTCAACCAATCGCACGGCGCATTCTGAGCTCGGCTTCGTCGTATTCGTACTAGTAATGCAAGAGTTCCTCCAAATGTGATATTTCTCCATCAATATCATTTCGTATAATGCCGCCTCCTGGCGCGACTGTAGTCTAAGTTGTTTGGACGTGCATCTAGGCCTCACTGTAATATGCTACTTTACCTGGAATGCGCGTATCCAAGCTACAAGCATGACAAGCTGACCCCGTCTATATTCTTACCTGCAGTGTACTTAGGGGAGACGTGGTCTCAACTATGCGTATGCGTGTATATATATATATAGATATATATATATATACGTATGTAAAACGGGCCCCTTTTGTATCCGTATATATAATATATACGGAGGGTAGATCTAGCCACAGCTGTGTCTCTACATATATATATACACATACACAAATGTTTGTAAAGCGTATACGACGATACCTACCCTCGGCAGATGTGTGGTCCATGGGTATGTTATGACACATGTATATTATTTTTTGTTTCTCAAAGTCACGATAGCTGTCCTGTTTAAAAAGACGTTCAGTTACTTGCATATTCGGTTTGCGTTCACCGACATGTTACGTTGCATATACACATTCTCCGTTTCTTAGAGTGTTGGTGGCCTTCCGGGCTAAAGATACTTCCAGTCACTTTCGTACTCGGTACGTGTGTGTTCTACCGTGCATAGCATGTCACCGTTTTCCGCCAGCCGTCACGCGGAAGAATCTTTCCTGGTTAACACGTGAATTACGTCCAGCAAAGGCGAAAGCACTACAGGTGCACACGACGAGATGCGAGCAAGTGTATTCTGCAATATTTGTAGACAAAACCTCCTTGTAGACAGCTGCGAGTGCGAGATCATGAAACCACCCCCAAGTAGATGTAAACGCACGCCACTTACAAAGACCCACGTGTCTGTGCACACCGCTGTGGACTTTAGGAATCTCAGAGGGTTTACGCAGTATTAAAATTGTTGCGGCATTTACGTGGATAATTTTGAAACGAAATCTGCGGGCGGAGCTGGGCCAGGAAGCACCAGCAAAAATGTATTGTCTTTTTCCTACGTGTGTCTCACATCTGTCTCACTGGCAATATCGTACTTATCAAGAATATTCTACCGAATTACCAACTTCTGAAAATTATACGCTTAGCAGCTTGACAGCGTGCAACTCGATACAAGCTACGGTGAGGAACAAGTGTGGTTCATGAGCTGAAGTGTTTCTCACCATACGTGAGTGGCGTTTTCCGGTCGTAACAGAAACCTGCCGCACACATGTGTAGAGACACGCCTACTCATGCGAGAGCTTTCATTCTGCACATGGGAGGAGGTACACTTGTATGTATACATCCACATATAAATACATGTATGTGGTACGATGACAAATGAGCGCTGTGTACAAATGACCCGACGTGCGCATTGCAAAATCACTCCCTCCGTGCAGCCAATTTCATAAATAGATATGTGCGTATATATACATATATATACATAACAAATTTGTATATTTATTCGGATTCCAACTGTTTGTAAACCCTTGTAGACACACTCACCCCACATCTGTGTATTCCATTACTATCATCTGTTAGACTCTTTAGTTACAATAAATGTAACGTAACAACGGTTCAGTTACGGATCTCAACCACTGCCATTGAATGCGTGTGCCAAGATATGATGGACTACAGGAAAGTGGCGTTCCACCCGAGCTACTCACAAGGCCCCTCATCCTTAAGCAGAACGCTGGCACTAAGTCATTCATGGAGTCACTGTTATGCAAAAAGTAGTGCCCCTGAGCAAGTGAGTAGCGTTTATACGTGAAGAAAACAAGCTTTCCTGCTCAATTATAATCAAAATACTTCGTGTTTTTTACGTCAGGAGCTTTGTTCTCAGCAGAAAGCCACAAAGCTCGTATCATTGAATTCACAAACAGCACACGTTTGGGGCCGGGGTTGCATGCGGGTTTCACCTGCAAGCGCGAGCCAATAATTCTGTTTCAAGTCTCGAGTTCCGTCTCTGCGCTGTACAAGCACTTGAGAGCGTTGCAGGAGAGCGAAGCAAAGCGGCATGACCTACGCTGTTAAAAAAATGTGACGTAAAAAAAGAACAGTTCCAGTGCACTACTACAAGGGCAGCTTGAGCTCTTTTTCATTTCCACACAGAAAAGAATCATGACTAGTGGCTGCTTCGACCACAGAACGAAGACTTCGTGTAATAAGCACTACACCTAATAAGGCAAAACTTTTTGCACGGTCATATGAACAGGGACTGAGTGACACAGGTGTTTGCGAAATTCGATGAATAGTGTTTCAACAATTAGATCAAGCTAAAATGGGGGAATGCAACAGGAATTTCTCCTGAGCTTCAACGCGAATTCACGAGCGGAATCGAGTTGAAAAGTTTTCCTCGTGGCAGTGGAAACCTTCCGCTAGCTTACGTGAGAACGAGGCACCTACTTGACCTGTAGAGGCAGCATTTTAATATTCAGCAAAGTAGAAGGTTCGTTTACCTTCCATGAACAAGCCTCTTTGAATAATACACCCTTGTATAAATACACAACGGTATGCATGGTTGTGTCTCTACATATATATGTGTACACACATGCATAAGACAAACTCTTTCTGTGACTCGGTCATGTCACGAGTCTCCAAGCAACCATTGGTCTCACATACCGCCACGCCTACGGCTGGAGACCTATACATGAATATTCTCACCTACACAAATCTGTGGAGCTTGCATTACACCTGATCAGAGATATCTCCTCGGAGTACGCAGCCGTGTGGCAACGTGCAGGTCCGTGCAGGCCCGTACAGCTGTCCCCCCCTCACTGCATGTGAAGATGTATTTCTCCCCACTTGTGTACTTTTACTCATGCGACTCTATTGAAGTGCCAGCAAGCTAATCGCAGCGTGGTAGCTCCGCACATGTCGATCATGAATAAAAGCAGGTCGTGACACGCAGTCCACAAGATGATAACGTATCCCTGTGGGGACTGCGCAGAGAGAGTTATTCTCCCGTTGTTGGCGACGTCGCATGGTATACCGCAAATGTGCCGTCCTGGGGCCTGTACATCCCAGCTTGCTTCTAGGGGCTGCAGTCTTGAGAGATGCATCGCGCAGACTTCCGCTTCGAAACCCACTGAGAAAGAAAGAGTGTGCAACTCTAAGGCAGACTCTACACAAAATCCTATGCGTCACACTTTCCGGACACATCTGAATCTTTCACGTCATCAACGAGGACGGCATTGCGTGGCTTGTGATGTGCTTCGTGGTGCTAAGGGCAGATCCGCGTCTCACTCCGGCAGCAGAAGCAACAGTAATAGTAGACCATCTTTCTCGAACTACAGAGAAAGTCAAAACGCTGATGATACACAACCTCAGGTTTGCACGCAAAAGTCCATCCCATGCGACGAGTCCGCCAATCCTACAAACCTCTGTCCTTGTTTGACTACCTGCCAACAACGGGAAAAAAGAGAAGCGTTGTGCAAACGTCTTTTGACGACTCCCCGCTGTGAAGAGGCATCTGCAATATGCAGAGGAGAATCACATTGTGGGCTATCACATGTATCACAATATCATCGCCGTCGACATTGCTGCTGCCGGGCTGGGCGTGCTCGTGCTCCGCAAGCAAGCGCAGAAGATCCTGAAGCAAAATGTGATAAGGACAGCACTTCGGGTACTTGGGAAAAGTTTTGTTGTGAAGCACCACCCAAGGAGACTCCGCTGAACTGCGGGATGCTCTGCAGCGTCTTCGGAAGTGGCAGCACACGCGAGACTGTGGCTGAAGATGAAAAAACTACGTGGGTTCGAAAAACTGTGTAGAGCACATATGCTGTACGGAGCAAATGACCACGAACGATATTAGCGCATGTTTCCCAGAAAGCACACACGTGCTGGCGGCAGCAGAAAAATATATCCACGCACGCCCCCACAACTGCGAGAACTTGTACGCTCGAGAACGTACACCTGCAGACGTATGAATGGTGCTGCTTATTCGTATTTCTGAGGCAGGCTGGCTGAGCTCTGCAAAAAGTGCGGCGTACTGAGTGATTAATACGCTCTCGCAAATAGTACGAAATTCAATTTGTAGCCGGAAACCACGGCAACATCGCCTTCGAACGTATCTCTTGCACTCTGTTGTACGTGAAAGCGAGTGTACGGCGAGCTCCAAGACCGTCCCCTCGACCGCATCTGCCTACTTGTAGACAAGACGGGCTGAATAAGTCACTTCAAAGCTATCGTGTACACACCGCAACGAAATTAGATACAGGTTCGCACTGCGCATTTCAACTGCAGCATGTTCACACTCTGCGAACCTCAGGTGGAGCACTTGGGAAAAACACTGCTGCCGGGTACAAAATGTTCTGAACACCATTCAACCACACAGAGACCAGGCTAGAGGAGAAATCTGCCTAATGTAAACTCCTTTACGCGCATTTATTGCTTGCAAATCTACGCAGGCTTCAGTGGGCACTACGGAACGTGCGAGCAGAGGCAGCACGCACCCGGCGCGTGTTGGAAGGATGCAAATCCCAACTCCTTGCACGTGAGGAGAAGGTGAAATCTTCCGTCAAATCTCCTCGCGCTGCTAGGAAACAAGTATCAGTCCGCAGCACACCTCGTTCTTGTCTTCACAGTGACAGCACAAGTGCCCCACCGCCTCCCGCTGCAACTGCAGCACCGCGAGACACCACAGCAGCAACACCAGCGAATGAGAGTCAGCAGAGCCAGCGGAGACAGCAGCAGAAACAGCAAGAAGAAATGGCCTCGTTGTTTCAACGAAAGTTTGAAAAGGAAATGCAGGCATTTCGCCGTCGGGTGACGGACGTGACCGGTAACCTGAGCGACAAACTCAGTCAGCTTCTCGAACGGGAAACGCAACTCAAACAAACGGTGAAAGAACTTCTCAAGGAGCGACAGAATTCCTCCCGCTTACGACGTATTTATTTTGAAGCAACTAAGAAGAATAAGCAGCTCACTACACGCAATACTTCACTGGAACGGGCACTCCTCGATATTGAGTTGAAGCTTTGTCGGCCTTACAATGTGTGGAAGGTGTTAGGCTGCCCCGCTGCTGCTGCTTTACAGAATGAGTTGCAGAGGACAGCTCGAGTATCCGACGGCTCAACTAGAGCATCCGAGGCCCCTGCAGTCTACAACGTAGTACCAACACGCAGCAGAGTGAGTGGTGCTTACCCGCGAAAGGAAGTCGGGAATAACGAAGCTGACATGTCGAATCACGGAGATAAGTGTCCTGATCACCACGCCACTGAGTCAGTTGATACAAGTTTTCGACCTCCTGCAGGCATGGATATCCTTGATCGACTGTGGAACAAAAGTTGTTCATCTGAAGGACTACTCTTCAAGAGCCTCCCATGTTTTCTGCGTCCTTCTGAAGATTCCTGTGGGAGCTCGCATGAAGAACAGAAATTTGAAAGGAAGGATTCACGCACCGGGTTGCAGACACAGCACAGAATAGCCGAAAAAGCTGAAAAAGGCTTGCCGAAGGAGGGAAGGCGAAAAAGTCCGCACGAGTGTGAAGGAAAACGCAAAAACGTGCAACACACTGCACAAGCAGCTTCACCGCGAGGGACGCAACGAAGCACACCAAGGCATGGCGTTTTTGAAGCCGAGGAGAGGGCCCATACAATCACTGCTGCCGTAGATGCGCAGTGGACATGCAAAGCTCAAAGTCGAAGGGAGACTGGAGAAACACTCCGAATTTGTGCGGAGAAAGAGGCTAAAGAGCCCGTATTTCTAACCCAACGCCTATGCAGAACCCTCAGGCAAAGCAAGAGAAGAGGTGGTTAGTGATCTGAGGAAAATTCTTTCTCATCGACTCTTACCTGTTTCGACATGCTCCTTCCTCTTCAGTATGTTCAGTCCTGGCTCAGATCGATTACTTCACTCGTTGTTAATATGCCGACGCTCAACTTGTTCTTCGCATCTCCCATTTTCCTCTCAACTCGACGCGTCCAGTAACCTCGCGCACGAACAACTACACTGAAGGAGCGAGAGCAGAGCAGAGACCTACAGGATTGTGCAGGGACTATGCGGTGCAGTCTTGAGATATACTAGCGGAGGACCGTGGGTGAACTGTGATATACATGTAGATTCTTTCGTCACAGAGGATGATTTTTGTTGTGGCACTTTTGTTGTGACCGCTGCGTTCTCTTTATCAGAAATTACGTGGAGGCTCGATACCTTCAGATTAGGAAGCGCACGTGCTCTTGGCGAACGTAGATAGGAGTAATAGACGAACACCTTTAAGTCTAGTAATATGCGCTGATCAAATCTAAAAAAAAAGGGTGCCCTAATCCTCTGAGGGTGGCTAATGAGCATGTTTCTATCTGCAAACCTGGGAGCTTCATGCACGAAAATGCACTAGATATTATATGCAGAATCTCAGGTGCGGTCACCGTATGAACCTATGCGTCAACTTGCGTAGACATAGTATGTGTGTTCTAGTAAGTGTCACTCACCCAAAAGTATCCTGTACGGTATGTTAATACGCAGCGAATGCCTAGATGTATAGGCATTTCTAAATTATTAGTACTGCTTCAACACGTTTACATGCCTGTGGCATTCGTCGTCGGAAGCACTAGTCACCTCACTGTGAGATCGCAAGCATCTACAGCAGGCACAAGCGCTTTGTAGTCCTTGACACAAGGAAATACGGTACATGGATGTATGCGCTTGTTTTCGCCCCGATGCTTACTAGTGCGTACGTGCCTACGCATGTGTATTGAGAGAGCCATTCGAACGCACTCACGTTATTCGTTGCACAGCGCTGCTGTGTGTGTTTCAGCTGCAGCCCCTTCTCAGAAGCGTTCATCCTCCCCTGCCGCGCCGAGCCCTGATCTCAGCTCTGCTTGTGCTCCCCGTAAAGATGGTTCGTGTTCAGCATCACCCCGCACTGCACCCTCTGCAAAAGCTAGCATCTCTGCGGAAAGTCCTCGCATAAAAAAATCTGCAAGTCCTGGCAATTCCAACCCACGCACTCTACGCAGAGAAGACTGTTCCGAGCCTACGCCGATCGCTGGTACTTCCTCGTCCCCGCTCTCTCCACCTGAAACTATGAACAAACCTTCAACTTGTTGCTCCCAGCATACAGCTCGTGCGTCGTACACGCCGTGTTCCTCTCCTCCAGCATGTTCTCCTCCTGCTGCTGCAAACAGAAGCGAACATAAGTGTCCGCAGAACTTTGCTTACTCCGCAGACAACAAGAACCGCTGCTGCTCTGCCTCTTCATCCCACTATCCACGCTCCTCACCTTTCCGGTATATGTCAGCAGATATGGGTGGAAAGACTTCCCCACTCTCAGGTTCAGTTGTGAGACACAGCTGCGTAGATGAGTCGTGCTGCAATAATAGATGCGATGGTTTTGTTTCCCACGAGCACTCCTCGTCAGTTCGTAGAACATCAACGTCACCGCCTAAGGGTTACAGTTCTCTTCTTTCCAGTGACAGCGACGCCCAACGAACTGCCTGCGAATGTGGAATTCCAGCTGCTGGGTGCTGCGACAGCACAGTCTACGACTTAGCAACTGGTCCACTTGGTAGAGGTGGACGCTTCGGGCAGGCTCAGACACATCACTTACAGGCAACTTCGTTGACAGCTGGCAATGAGACTGCGCCGCCCGGCTATCTCCCGACCACTGCAGGGGACTTCCGTGCTCATTGTCCGCCCCAACAAGCAGCAAGCCGTTACTCTTCACAAACAGCAGCAAGAGTACCAGAAATGTGTTCAGTGGCAGCAGGTGCAGCAGGGCATAGCACCAATACTTTTACAGAGTTAGACAGTTCCTGCACACTAGTAGCGCCGGAAGCGCCTCCGTGTTCTTCTGGAGCGGGCGTGGTAACCGAAAGCCAGACTTTGTTGCCGATAGCAGGAGCCGCGGAATCAATGCAATGTCAGAGCAGCGATTTTGTGATTAGAGCAGCAGTACCTCCGACAGACGGTCCCCTCCTCGCAGCATCAGCAACAGGAGACATTTCTGTCTATCCTTCACGGCAACCTCTCTGTTCCTGCCCTCCGCCAAAAGACTTTCTTGATGTAGACTCATCGAATGATGTAGCGTGTGCGGCGTTATCTCACACTAGCAGGAGCAGCAGCTCGTCGACGTTACCGGAGCCAGCTGGAGTGGATACAGCTGTCCAGAGAGTTATGCCTTCAGACGTCAGTCAGTCTGCTGGCTCGTCCTCGCCTCACAAGTTCGTTCCAGCGTCTTTCAACGAATCTCGCGAGTCACACAACAGCAGCAGCATCGACGGTGATCAACTCGGTAGCAACACTGACAGTAACAGCAGCAGCCGCTGCTCGTGCTGTTGCTTACGTAGTTCCTCTGCGTGTGCACGACAAAGGGGATCGGCAGGTTGCGCAGTACGGTGCAGTATACGAGATGCTCCGTCCTCGCCTTTAACCTGCCGGGGGGACGCTCGTCGTCTGCTGACTGACAACGAGGACAGAGAAAGCTGTAGCTGCAACTCACAACAAGCGCAACACGAAAGCAGGTCTATCTCTTCAGAGACGCATAAGGCGTGTGATAGTGCGATCAGCGGACGACAACGTCATACCACAGAGCTTCCATCAATGGCCGATGAAAAGCATCAACCTTCCGTCCTGAGCGGCGGCGTCAACGGCAGCTGCAGCAGCGTTGGAGTGGACCACTGCACTGACTCCGTCTGTTTTTCGTCGTCATCCTCAGCGTCTGCGTCTAATTTGTCTTCGTCTGTGCTTCCATTTGCGCCTGTCGCCTTGACCTCTTCCTCTTCTGCGTCAGGTTTCGCGGGCTGTTCCTCCAGACCAGCGCTGACCTTTTCCGCATGTGCTTCGTCTTCTGACAGCAGTTTCATGCGTTTTGCCGAGGGAGGGCCTGAAAGAATAATGCCCTCCTGCCCGGCACCCAGTGACACATGCGGGAGAAAATGCCGTAATGCGCTTGACGGCTGCGTTTCTTGGCGACTCCCTCACACTTCAGCAGTACACGCTCAGCCTGATACATGCTTGTGATAATCTGCTGCAGCTGAGTTAGTGCAAAGTCGCGACTGTGGTAGAATTTCTTGCGCTGAGCTGAATCAGACGAATCTCTGCAACTAATTTCAAATTCCTTACGTCCTTGCCAAGCAGAGGTGCATACGAACGATTGTGACATATTTCGGTATAGGTTACGAATGTGCAGGATATGTAAGGGAACGCATGTAGTGAACCTTCGTCTCTAGTTTAGGTCATCTTACACAGCGTAAAAAGTGCAGCGGATTGTTTTGGGCGCGCGGAGCTTTGTGTGGGAAATGACTCGAGCACCCCTGGGCGGAAGACAGTAATAAAAGGTGCGTGTAACAGTAAAATGCGAAAGCGGAGGCTCGCCAGGAAGCAGCTCACCGTAATTTGCCTACCTATCCACCCCGTTGACACGAGCCTGGAACAAACGAAGCAGACAAATTGCTTCTTTTGGCGTATGTGGGATACAAGGTGCACGTGTGATACGCAGAAGGCCCTACAAATCTAGGGCCTTCTGTCCACATGGACAGATGCTTGCAAGCATACAAAGCTTCTCTACCCGAACGTGTGATAGAAGTAGTCCGGCACTTATATAAGCGACAAGCTCCCAGCACAGCGTGTTACCTTCCCGCACATGAAGCGCCAGCAGTTCTGGCTTTTTTCGCCGTGCTGCGTCAATACTTGTACTACGGAGATGAGCATCGGTTCTACCGCCTACTGGAGCGGAAGTGAGTTTTTTCAGTGCCAAGAAGGAGGTGTATGGTGCCTCTGACTGACGAGGTATAAAAGTTTTTCCAAATCCGAGACAGACGTAGGAGGATTTGGACTGATATGCAGACACCTTTGTGTATGCATTGACGCCGTTGAGAACCTGTACGAAAACTACCTTTATGTCTTACGCAGCTATGCCTTTATGTCACATACATTTGTGCTTTACATTGTCTGAAGCGGCCGTGTGAATTACACCTTTTAAGAGCTGCGTAGAGTTTTTCGTTTCCCTTGTATGCGCTTACACGTATACGTGTATAAAATTTCCAATACGCATACAGAATGTCATTTTAACATTCACGTGGAACTAAACAGATGAAGGGAAATACTTTGCTGGTGTGTAAGTCTGCCTCTCACAAAATGCATTGAGACACTGTTCGACTGTGTTGTCGCAAACTTTTATGCCAAAGTCGTAGACCACTGCTTCACGTGTACACAGCTGCATTCGATGGGCTGGGTGACATGAAATTTGAGGCAGTAGAACCAAGTTTCTAGACAGCGGTCACGTCCCTGTCTCAAAAATGCAGTAGTACGCTTACATCACACGTACAATGTGAGAGGCGAGCACCAACAAGGGAGGATTTTCTCTGGAGCTATAGGGTGGTCGATACTTTTCACAGAAGTACAGCGCGCTCATTTATTTGACCGGCGTAGAGTGAAGAGTCAGTAGAGCTGATCTTTTCTGATAGTAGTTAGTCGGCACCACTGGCGGCGGAGAAATTATGTGGACACCAACCACCGAGGATGACGCAGTTGAAGTGGATGTTTCAGCATAGTTCGCGAGGTAGACGCTTCAGTACGATAGGTAGTGCCCAGATGGAACTGTAGAGGACTGCTGAATACTGGACTAAACAACATCGAGCAGGGGTCTACTACGAAGCGGAGGTGCTGACGCGGTTCACCAGGGGTGGAGGGCATACACGAGACAGCTGAAACCCTCATCACAACGGTTACCCTCTTGTGAGAGAATCAATCCACAGCAGACGAGACAGCAGTGGGACACACAGAGAAAAAAAAACACTCGTGATGCACAAATCTTTGTGAAACGTCAAGTGGAGGACCGTGTTTCATGTTAGTGCTCGGTAATATTGGAGGAACTTAACCGTCGTAGCAAACAAGAGCCTGCCAAAACACTGGCAACGGCGTAGCAGAGAGACAGTAGTAGCGGTGTGGACGGTGTCTTGCAGTGCTAAACTACGGATGCGCTAGCAGCCTACCTGAAAGATGCAGTGTGCATACTTGTGTCCATGTAAAGATGAGTATACTGACCCGTAGTTCAGATTAGCACGCGTAACAGATACACGGTATTGACGAAAGAAGATGGTTCTTTTTTGTGTCTACGGTCCGCTTGTGTGTGAATGTGTACACCGTGCATTTGTACCAGTGAAGCAGACTCTGTGCAGTTCCTGCAAAAATGAGTATTCTTCGCCCTTCGCCTTCCGGAAGCAAGACGTAATGTGTGTTGCAAGAGAGAGAGAGAGAGAGAAAGAAAGGGAGGCGGCATACGCAGGCGCATGTATACTGTAGAGCTACAGGCAAATGCATCCGGCCACGGTCGCTAAGCTGCCGTAGTCCATACAACCAGATACGCGTGTATCCCTCTATGTCTGTCTCTTTCTCGCTCTATCTATCTATCTATATATATATACACACACATATAGATAGATACACACATATATAGATAAGTACACATAAGTGCGTACCTGCACCTTTATTCATTCGCGTATCTTGTTTAGTTGACATACTCAGCAGTCCCATTGTTGCCCCCGAGTCACGTAAAAATGAAACTGGGTCTCCCTCCTGGATGCGTTATGCTGGAGCCCTCGACCCTTCTGCAGGGAGCACCCACTAGTAGACGTATCCATTATGGTGACTGTCTGCTGCTCAAAATCGTTCACAAAAGATCGGTTCATGTCTCATTTCACAAGACGGTGCTTGGCTGACTGTCTTTTACATTCAGCAAAATTCAAAATAATGTGCGATAGTACAGCACCAGCATTCCAGATGCAGCCGCACAAGTGAGCAACCTCTTCCCCAAATCCAGCAAAAGTCAAAAAGATGTGCGCTAGTGTAGCCTCACGGCTACAGAAACACCTGCACCACTGAGCAGGTGCGCTGAGGATTGCTCGTTGGCAGAGCAGATGACTGCAGCCTCTCAGGAGCAGCCGTACTCGCACCTCCAAATGCAGCGCTTAAAGCAGCCGCAAGAAACAACCACGACAATCACTGCCTTTTATCTAGTGCTTGTGCAGGGGAGTCTATGATTTATGTTGTTTTGCAGTGGAATTGATAGAGCCTGATACAGCTGCAGTAGAGGGGAGGCGCATCTCATAACACAAGTAGCACTGGCATTGCTGTTCTCCTCTTGTTCCCCGTTCTATACTGAAACGTGATGACGAAGCTTGTGATGTAGAGGTCCACGTCATGAAGCTACTGTTGCTTGTGGTGCATTCGTAATGTATCGCCTGCCTGAGTTTATTTTACATTGGTATCTCTATAGCAAACCTTACCTTGATGAGAGTCATTCTTTACATGGCATACAATTTTCGTTTTCAAGGTCTTACCAGGTGTGAAATCTGTAAAATGTTTCGAAAGAAGAGAATGTGGCGATCCGCTCTTGTTGTTACAAATCGAGATACGCTAATCCATAATTGTGATAAAGACGTCGTGCTGGCCAGAAAGATTAGCAGCAGCAGATCGCAGACAGATTCCGATATCGTTCTCAAGGAAGAGGATACTTCTAACATTTTTTTCTTGCCTGAGAAAGGCTAAACATCTGGTGGACTTACGTAGCCGCACGTATGTCGCTACACATAACTCATCTGTTTAATATACATTACACTGGCACCGATGTATTTGCCTGTTGTCGCTTTCATCCGGAAACGGCCGCAGGCTTGCCTACACATTTGCACTCTGGCATCGAACTCCTGTAACCGGCAATGTCATCGCTAGCACATCGGCATCACTTGTACATGGCTGCCTGTGCCGTGCACTCTTCCTGGCTGCATTGTAGAATCCGGCGAGGAAAGCTTTTGTAAAACGAGATCGTATGCTCGCTTGTGTGTGCACACAAAAATACATACGCAGAGTTGTACACGCGTGCACGACTTTTCTCCGGAAACTGCAATCTACCAAAAAGCGGCGGCTACATCAGAGTCACTTCCAAGCAGCTTTTTCGGCGCGTTTCTCCGTGTCCCTTTGTCGACGAAATTTCAGTAAATCAATTTTCTTCCTGTAGTGGGGGTCTTCCCTTCGTTTTTCTGATAGCAGCTCGTGCATCTCTTTATTTAAAGTAGAGAACGCATTGTTTCTGCTCTTTTTAGTGCGAACAGATGTGGCGGAAGTACCTGAAAAGGAGACCTCCGAGAAGTGCTGCGCATTTCCTGCTGCACTTTCGGTCGTGCCACCAGGAGGAGACACAGAAGTGCCTACTGAAGGAAGCAAAAACGGAAGCGGAGGATCCTCCGTCTTGCAGCTCTTCTTGCTCGACGACAAAGGGAAAGACGAAGGAAGCAAGCCGTGTAAACTGGAGGGCAGCGACGAACGTGATTTATTTTCTGTTTTGCTGCTGATGCTGATGCAGTCGTGTCCGTTGCTGTTCCAGGTTTCTGCCTTCGTCTTCGCGCATGAATTTCTACAAGACCTCTCACGCCCTCCTGTCCTTTCGCTGTCAGGCATATACGACGAGCAAGTACTTGGTCGCCTCTCATCTGTGTCTCCTGTTCCACTGCACCCAGTTGCCAAAAACTGTATTGAGACGCAGTGATCTAAATGCTTTTGCTGAGGCGACGGTGTCCTGCTCTCGGAAGAATTCTGCGGTAACAGTTGCGTGTCTCTGTCGCTTAGAGACTTAGTTGGTATTTCGTGTAGACCTGTATCGGTTGAGTTCTTCGGCTGCAATGGATTTAGGTGTCTATCGTTATAATGTTGCTTCTGCAATGCAGTTGTACCTCTATCGCTTGAATAATTCTCCTGAATTACGGTTGTGCCTTTGTCGCCGCTGAAGTCCTTGGGCGCAGGATCTCCCAAGTCGGCGCCTTCCGAAGAATCCTGTAGTGCGTGTTCTTTGCCTCCGTCATCGCTTCTTAGTAAACCGAGTTTTCCACAACGTACCGCAGGGTTGTCAACGCTGGTCGAGAACTGCCATTTTTCTGCGACGTTTTGATGCCTTTTGCAGCTTACTGAAGACCTTCCTTTTAAACACTGCATAGAAACGGGTTCTTGCGGATCGTTCCGCAAAAGTAGACGTAGGTCTTCTGCAGTATGTTCCGAGTCAGCGCTGTGCCGTGCTATACACTGCACTGGGGGCTTCACGTCATCGGCCACGCGAACAAAAAAGGAGCTCCGTCGTTCCTGCTTTCCTTCGCGTAGTAATTCCCTTTTCTCCCGCTCTTTCGCTTCTTCGCAGACAGCGTCGCTTCGTTCCTGTTGTCGTGTCCTGACCTCTTTTTCGTGTATGTCTCCTTTTTCTCCTGTTTCTCCCTCTTCCCGTTCATCCCCACCTCCGCCTTTCTGCGTTATTTGTCCTTCTTCTCCTTCTTCTGCCTCGTCTTCTTTCACCTCCCTTCGTTCTTCTCCAAAACTGCCTCGGAGAAAGGCGTCATGGTCGAAAGTGTAACAAAATACGTGCTCCTTTTTGCGTCCAGTCGGCAATGCCTTAGTTAGCTCATCCTCCGCGGCTGCCGCAGGCGATTGCGCGCGGCTCAGGGCACATCTACAAGGGGGCGAGGTGAGAATTGCACAAAGAAGAGAAAGGAGGACACACTGACTAGTAAAGTAGGACAGGCAAAAGGACGCAGCAGAGAGATAAATTAGAGGAAAAAGGCAAAGAGGCCCGAACGAAAAAGAAATAGGAATGAGGACAGACAGATTCGAACGTCGGAGCAATAGAAAAAGACTTCCTACAAGACAAACAAGAAGAAAGGGGCGAAGGGAAGAGGAGAGGAAGCAGAAGAGATACGGAAAATGACCGGGATGAAAAAGTGACTGTATAACGATTTCTGGTGGGAGGTCCAAAGCGGACGGAAAGGAACCGAAGAACAAAAGGCACTTGGTGTAACACGAGGGGAAGCCGAAAAGAAAGAGATAGTGAAAGAGACAGAGAGAAGCAAGGACAGAAAGGACGGAGGAGGCGAAATTGAAGAAGAATGAAAAGTGAGAACGAAAGGGAGGGAAACGTAAACAGCAACTGCGCACTGCACGTGTACCCAACCAGGCGCGTATACACAAATATGACCTATATCTAATATGTAACTATAAATGTCCGCACAAATAACAAAGAATATTTTTGCAAAGGCAAAGGCGTACACTTACGCGTCTGTATAAAAGCATATGAACCTTGCGTATACATGCGAGTCTGCCAATTTAAACGCTGGCAAGTAAAAAAAAGAATGAACGAGGTGAGAGACGGTGAAAAGCAGTGCTGCAGAGAGAAAAGCACAACCGAGAGAGAGGAAAATGGAGAAGAGCAAGAAACGTATGGAACTGCACTGAAGCAGAGAGGACGCACAAGTACTTTCATCGGAATAAGAAAAGGAGAAAAGTGCGGAAAGGGGAAGGGAATGGCACAGGTGCAGCAGTCAGAGCCGAAGGACGCGTAAGCGCCGTACGACCAAGAACTAAAAGGCGCAAAAGCGGAAGACGGACAAACCGAAGGAAAATCTACGGATATAAAAAGTTCAACCAGACATACAACAGAGACACACGTGCGGATATATAAACTCATGTAACAAAAAGGGGTCATATACGCATATATAGATTTAAATATACAAGTATATACGGATCTGCACAGAAAAGCGTGTATCCATATATATATATATATATACGGCCATATGCATACGCGTGTGCGTAGACGTATACATACCAGTATTACAGAAGTATAACTAGAGCCACGTGTACCTACGGCTGTTTTTAATTAGCTAATGTACACACACACGCACACACACATAGCCAAAAAGACCTCGACTGCGGAGCACGTGTGCACGTTCATGTGCACCTCTCTCTCTGTACGCATGTTGTTGTGGATGTACACAACTATACAGAAACACATGTCTGTGTTTGCACATTTAAATACATACAGACATAAACTCGTGAAGACCAATTTAGATGATATATACAGGCCTACACACCGAGTGCACACATTTCGTTTTTGATCTGCGTAGATAGCTGTATCACTCCCAGCACACCAGCAAGTGTATTCACGCGAAAACGAAAATGCAGGTACATACCTACTGACTTACGTACGCGCGCGTGGATGTTTGTACATACAAGTGAACACGTTTTTCGTCGCCCCTTGAATTTTCGTGTGGAAACATAGGGAAACAAAGAAGTACGGACGCGCGCAGACGTGACTACCCGTGGAGTTTTCCCGTAGTCTGTGCTCTGTGTTCTCTTTTTATTTTGCTGAAGACAAGAAGGAAACTTGAACGAAGCTGCCGCTGCGGGTCCAAGTCTCCTGCATGAAACGAAGTCTTTGTATTCATCTAGAATTCATTCGTATCCGGAGACGGTCACGCGTTTGTACGCTGCAGGGCCTAAAAGCAGTTTTCAACAGGACCGTGCGGAATTCTCTGCACCTGCTGGCGCCCATACACACAGGGTTTCCCCCACCCATTTACGTATATATGTTCTATACGACGATGTACGTGCATACACACGTATACGTACACACTACATTTTTGAATGTGAAGAAGCAGTCGTTCAAACGGCACGCCTGTCTAAAATATTGTAGACGCTGCCCCTTGCTCACACGTGCGCGCCCGCATGATTCTTCAGCACAGCGACCGGCGGAGAAAAGAAGTCCTACACCGGCAGCAACACTTCTTGTTAACAGGTGCTTTACGTAGGTGGGAGTTGTCTCTCTGTACTGGTATCTTCACGTAATGAAGAACGTCTCCGCAGACGCATTTCCATATGCGCGTACACATGCATACAAGAAGATACGCCGACGCACCTGCATTCACACCAATACACACGTAGAGGCATTTGTGTGGAGCGAGAGAGAGACAGAAGGGACTCACACGTCTCTGCGCACTTGTATACGTCTATATTCGTAGGAGTGCGTATGCAGGTGTCGTTTGGTCTATTCACGGGTATATAATAACGCCTCGCGTGTGTGTAAATATTTGCCTAGGTATGAGTCTGTGTTGCACATATGTGAGTTTGTCCATTCGTCAGGGCCACAAAGATACCACCAACGCGACGCTACGCGGTGCCCCCGGGATCAGTACAGATATACCTGTACCTCCGTACATATATGCAGGACCCTCTCTCTATACGCAGAATGTCTGCTACATTTCTGCCGTCTGGCCTACACATCTGCTCTCCCTATCTATTCGTAGAGATTTAGGCTTCTCAAGAATGTGTACGCTTGTATCTATCTATACACACGTATCTATCAATGCCTACATCTACCTGTCTGGCTAGATTTATCTCTCTATTTCTATCTTTCTCGCTGTCTATATCTAGCCATCTGTCTATATCTATATATGTCTATCTACATCTACCTATCTACATATATATATATACATAATCGTTGCTGCCTAGAAGTCGTTCACAAGATGTATCGCTCGCCGCGCCTGATGGTTACACCTTTTCAGGTCGGGAGCAGCTGAGCTGTGTTCCTTCCGCCGTCGCCGCCGAAGGTAACACACAACGCGAGAGCTTTCTTCACCTCAGGAATATCTTTTAACGAATGCGCGGCACTGAGCAGCAGCAAAAGAGAACGCATAAATAAGAGACTTACTGCAAGTAGGCGCGACGCATGCTTTCCGAAGAAAGTTTCATCCAATCGAAGTAGGGGACATGCACAACTTTGAAGCCTGAAGATGCGAGAGAAAACAGCAGGTGGCTTCGCTAGCTGCAGCACGCGTTAGCCTTCTACAAGACGCTGGGGGCATGTGGCTCAAATCTATGTACATAAGTCTATACATTTTCAGAGACGCAAATATATACGTAAAGGTACTTCATGACTGAACTCACGAAGGATACACCTTCTTACATGTGTATGTGCAGACACGGATATTTTTTGTTTACCCGCAATGCAGCTGCAGCAATACCCGGCTTTTAAATGGCGTTCATCTCTGTCTGTCATATCGACACGGCTCCTTTTCTATAAACCCGTCTGTATGCGTATACATACGCAAAACTTATGCACATACATATATTTGTTGAAGTTGTAGAAGCGTATTCTTACACGTGTCAAGAGAAAACCCAACACGTGTGGTGACACGTAGAGCGAAAGAGAGAGGACGAAGGAGAGCAGGACGTGATATGGACGGTGCATGTCTTCCTTTCTAACGACGCAGCTGCTATGCGTCTACCCCCACGTCTCTGCACCAATACGAACATCTACAGATCCACGCGTTCCCCTACATTTATATCTGTCCTTCTAGATGCGTGTCTCTGTTTTGAAATGAGTCTACCTATCTACGTAGATCTGTCTAGCTGTTATGTCTCTCTGTCTACCTATTATGTCCGTCCGTGTCTACAAGTGTCTACATTCATAGACATACGTATACACGTATGTGTACATATCTATATATATATGAATATACCAGTTCTGTCTCTCTGTGTCTATCCTACAATTGTGTCTGTATCTGTATATGTGCGAATCGGTCCTATACGTGTGTACGTTTATAAACATACGTATATACGTATGTACATATATTTGTATATGTATGAATCCGCCGTGGCGGGGAAGAAAGTCAGCTTCGTAGAAACTCACCCCTTGTTGCTCAAACTTGTTAATGCACACATATTTGTATGAGCGTGTGCACACTAGCCCTAAGTGATGTACGTGTACGTATGGATTCATGCCTAAGAAAAAGACGTGGACACGTACACGTATATATATGTATATATGCGTCGTCGGTGAGAGCAGTACATATGCCTTCAGAGGCCTCGCTGCTGCTGCAGCTGAGCGTTGTTTGAGTGCGCTCTTGATAGACCTCCTCCCGACGTTGAGGCTGGTTTATGTCGTGCTGCCGGTGCCGTTGCTGCTGTCATCATAGCCCGACAAAAAAAAGTGCTTAGCCTCCACCCCGCAGATGAACGGGAATGCACACGCAAACATAGACATGATAGTATACGTGCACACGTATGCGAATCTACGCAGCGCACATCCGGTGTATAAATACAGACACATACAAGTATATAGAGATACGTACATAATGCCATTCCTGCGTAAGTACACGTGTAAACATACGAAGCATATACATGCCTTTTATAAGCTAGCAGTCTTTTTGCTGGACATGCGGCCACGGAAGAGGTGCAGATGTGGACGACAAGCAGAGACGGCTGCAGTGGCGATGGGATGGAGATGACTGCTCCCGACGATACTTTCTTTTTCACGCGAAAGAGAAAGTCGTTCTGTGCTGCTGCTGTTGCGCTTGTTGCTCCTGCGTCTCCTGCTGAATGAATTCGTCGACCCTTTCTCTGCCGTCACGTCTCGGCTTCTGCTGCTGTTTTTTGCTCCTGCGCCAGCTGCTGCCCGCGCTCTTTGCAACCCTTCTTACCAGTCTCGCCCTCGATTTACGGCTACTGCTGCTGTTGCTCTTCGCCTTCTGTTGCTTCCTCTTTTACACCCGCTGCTCTTCTTCGCCTTCTGCTGCTTCCTGTTTGACGCCTGCTACTGTTCTTTGCCTTCTGTTGCTGCCTGTTTTGCGCCTGCTGTTGCACTGTCGACTGCTGCTGCTGCTGTTCGCCTCACGCCGCAGCTGTTTTGGCAGGTGCTGCTGCTCTGACGGTGACGGCTGCTACTTTCCCTCGTCGTGCTGCTTTTCTCTCTCCTTTTGCGGAAGTTGACGCTGCCGCCGCGGGTTGTCCCACCGCCGCTCTGGCTCTGCTCCCGTCCCTCTTGCTGCGGCTGCTCTTTTGTCTCGCGCGGCAGCTTCCTGGTTACTTGCTATCACTAAAACTTTTTCTTCCGGTGCTACAAGCCTGTTGCTCTTCTTGTGTGCAAGGCCTCCTGCACTGCTGCTGCTGTATCTGTTGCAAGCGAAGGCCCCACGGCCTCGAAGCAGCGTCTTACCTAGCTTACTCAGCAGCCGGTGCTTCAGTTTGCTTGAGGACGTCCTGCAGCAAACGTTGGTCGCAGATCCACAGACATACATGTATATACGAAACGCTCATATACACATATATTACCAATGTTTATACAAATATACACACAAGTTCGTTTATATACAAACGCTTATACATACATACATATTTCCAATGTTTATGCATATGTACACACACGTAAGTTCGGTTATATACACACGCTCGTGTACCTCCATATTACCAATGTGTGTCTACATATATACACAGACATATTTGTTCATACACAAACGCTTGTACATATACATATAATACCAGTTTTCATACACATACATATACCCATATACACACATCAGTCTGTTTATGCGCAAACGCTTTCAGATGTATACATTACCAGTATATATACACATATATATATATATGTATACACGCATGCGAGGATATTTCCCAGCACACGGTCGCTGTGTTAAAACGTCTACGAACGCTGGCAATATATATGTAGGCAAGCGTTTGTGTACCGAAAAACCATATGCACACATCGGCTTGTTTATACACAAACGCTTGCATACATATGTATATTAATACAATACCCTATTGTATTGGTATACAAATATATATATATATATATATATATATGTTTATACACAAACGCCTGTATGCACACACATATTACCGACGTCCACGTACATATATATATGTATATATACGTACACACATATGTTCGTTTATGTACAAACGCTATTAGACATATGCATTACCAGTGTACACACATACATATACATATATGTGTATACATACATGTGAGGTCTTTTTCCAGCACACAGGCCCATTACGTCAAAACGTCTTCAGCAGCGTACATGTACCCATGTACAGAGTAGAGATATAGACACAGAGAAAGAAAAAGAGCCGTTTATGCACATACAGATTTATATAGAGAATCCAAGAGAAATGTAGTTTTCTCCTATCATCTGTAGCACAAACGTAATCACACGCACATACATTTAGTCTTGGTGAACTGCGTATCACATCCTCTTCGGCAGCACACACACACCCACATATATATATATATATATATATATTTATATCACAGGGACATATATATGTACGTGAGTATCGGATGCTCATACAGAGGTAGAGACAAACAGACAGGAACGGAAAAAAGAGAGACACACAAGTCTCAGGAGACTTCTATGACATTCAGAATCCTCGGGAAAACGTGCTGTGTGTGAACCTGTGACTGAATGGCGCCTTCAATTCCGACGAAGAGAAGTCAAAAGTGAGAGTCCATAGCGACCACCATAAACAGGAAAGAAGAAGGACGGAAGAGTACTGCTCGTGCGAGTGAATTTACGGATATGAACGAGAGTGTGGTCTTCGGCACTGTAAGTACAGAAAGAAACGGCGTGATCGTAATTGCTGCAGCTCCGTCTCTACTGCCGTAGGAGCAGCAGCAGCAGGAGCGACACAGCAGCGGGAGCAGCAGCAGCAGCAGGGACAGCACCCAGAGCAACATCAGCGGCAGCAGCAGCACCAGTGGCAACAGAAGCGAGTGCTATCCCACCAGCACCAGGAACGAGTACCGCAAGAGGGACAGGAGTAGCAACAGCAGCAGCAGCGGCAGAATTGACGGCAGCAGCGACGTGTTAGGCGAAGTTTTCTTTCTAAAAGAAAGGAGAGGTAATTTTGAAGTAGCAAGGATTGAAGCAAGTGAAGGCACAGCTTTGCCACGCGTGGCATTGACAGCAGAAGAGTTCTCTTTTCTAATGAGAGAGGTGACCTCAAAAAGTTGTCGGGAAGAAGGCAAGAAAAGGCACCGGGTTGGGACACGCGTATGTGTAGATACGGGAGGCGGTACGTACAGAGGAGCAAAGAGTTATTATACCTGAGACAACACGCCGTCTCCTTGGGCAAAGCCACTTCCCCTCTCATACCTATCGCCTTGGTGCAGGGCAGTTAAACAAGAAGATTTTCTGTGCCTAGAGACGCACACGTACTTTGTACGGGCGGTGGGAAGGTATAGAAGATCCAGAATTACATAGAGAGAGAGACAAGTAGGGGCGATGGCTTATGTCGATCTACGTAGATGAAATATTTTTTACATGTTCGGCACAGAGACAGAGAGAGACATACATACAGGAAGACGACCCGTGCGCGACACAGAAGGACAGGTAGAAACACATATATGGATATACGTACTTCCTCCGGGATGTGTATGGTTCTCTTTCACAGGAGACAGAGAGACGCATGGAGAGGCAGCTGCACAAACGTACGCATACAAAAGGGTCTGACGCGCGATACACAGGGAGAGACATATAGGGAGATGGGGACGGGCTTATGGAGACGTCTGTCCATACGCATTGGACCGTTTGAAGCGTGGAACGGAAGAGAGACGACGAAAAAGACAGATGAGACAGGTAGATGAAGCTCTATACAGACTTGCAGCCCGAACGGAAGACGGGCGCACAAGAGAGAGCGAAGAGTGAAAGCGTCAGCGAGACATCCTGCGTCTGCGTGAGAACAGGAAGATTCTGGCCCCCCCGTTTGTGGCAGCAGGAGACGTCGCGGAGCACGTGGAAGCAAAATAGTCGATTCTCTCAAACAGAGTTCAAGGAAAACGGCAAACGTTCTGGAGACACATGCGTGTATCACCACACCACTCACGTGGAGATTGAAGAAGAGACACAAGAAGTATGTGGACAGAAAAACCGTAGCGAATGGAGAGACTGCTGCAGAGAGCGAAGGAAGAGAAGGAAGAGGATGGAGAGAAGGACGTACCAGTGAAAACAATCGCGGTAGAAGTGCTGCGGTCCGTCCACTTCGAGAACGATGCCTTCCGTGTCCAAGCGGTGTTCTACCCGCAGAACACACACATGCAGGGGAGTCACGAACGACCAGCAATTGCACGCGCGCTAACGCACATACACGCAGCCTTCTCTGCCTTCCTGTGTAGCGCATGTGGGGCTGCGCCACAGACTTCCTCAGGCACAAAGGAGACGCAGGTCGCTTGTTTGGTGAGCGACTTTCTTCGGCAAAGAGACAGAAACAGAGGGCGAGAGAGAGACGAATAAGCACGTCCAAAATATTATCGCACATGAGGGAGATGTGCGCTCTACACTGCGAGGCAGTCCTTCAGAACAAGACGCACAGGCAGGAGAAGCAGCATGACGTCGAGAGAGCGAGAGAAAAGGAGAAAGTGGCTTTGTCGCTGACGCAAGGAAAAAAAGACTAAGAGAAAGACGCAGAGAGATAGAGCAGGTACCGTTGACCACTCGAGCAAAAGGCAGTATCTTCTTTTTTGCGGTGTGTTTTCGAAGAGCTGTGTCTGCTGCAGAGAGACGCTTATCAAACGAGGATTCGTCATGGAGTCAAACACGTATGCGGAAGAAGCTCGTGACACCGAGACAGATATGTGCGTACATCGTAGCAGCAATCCTCAGACTTCCACCACGCCCACGTGTATCTAGTTGTAGCCGCAGGCGAAGGGAAGGTCACTTTCGAGGTCGCTACGAAGTAACAAAGACGCCACAAAAGAGTTCAAAACTTGACAGCAGGGAGTTTCGTACCCTTCCACTGCTCTTCCTACCTCTATCGTCTCTGTCTCGCTACAACACACATGTGTATGGATGGATACGTGTGGATACAGAGGTGTGTCTAGACACGTGTATACACACACGCACTTGTACGAGTCGCTGCAACGGTTCGAGAGAAACAGGAGAAATATCTACGTCTGCAGATCTAGAGACGGTGACGTACGTATGCACACAGATGCAGACATGTGTGTGTGTAGACTCCGAAACCGCAGCTCGACGGGGAAGTGCCAAGGGAGAGGAAGTGCGTGAAAACATCAGAGAAGTCAGTGGAGAGTACCGAAGGGGTCTGCGAGACGGAGAAAAGGAGGAGGTCTTCTGCCGGCGAGCTGCTCCTCCAGTCGCTCGTGAAGAAGCCGCGCGGCCTCAGCGGCAGACAGCGGCTTGACGAAGTCCAAGATGTAGGGCCCGAGTTGCATCTGAGAAGCAGCGGAGAAAAAGCACGCCAGGACGTACGGCCAGCAGCCGGAAGAAAACACAGCAAGAACAACATACAGAGAGACAGATGGAGAGCGATCGAGACAGAGAGAAAAGCGGAAGAGGAAAACCGCGAAAACAGCAGGGATGAGCACAGAAGAAAGCCAGTAAGGCGCGTACGCGTGCAGAGAGTCGTCACCAAAGCGAGTATGGCACAGACATGTATATATCTTCCGTGGGTCTGTGTGTGGGTGTGTGCGGGTGAAGGAGCGTCTGCAAGTCTACGCAAGTATGCCCGCATGTATATATGGAGAGACGTGCGAGCTTCACGGACATGTCCGCACAGAGACGCAATTAGCAGAAGCCGAGATCACGAAGATGTGTGCGTGAATACGCAGGTGGTCGGAATACCGGAGGAGACAGGGAGACAGAGAGACAACAGAAAGACTTTCTACGAAGAATACAGGAACAGACACAAGAGAAGGACTTGGGATGTGAAGTTTTGCATGAAAACAATTCTTTCTGTCTCTCTCTCTCCCTGTACACGAACACACGGAAGACAGAGAGACATCAAGACTCACGCGGTGGTGAACGTAGCTGTGTAATTTCTCGTGGGCATAGATGCATATATGTGTACGCACAAAAAATAGGTGCGTGTGTGTCTTTGGCTAAGGGTGAAGGAGCAGATCTATTTCCCTTTAAAAAGTACGCATGCGTGTCCAGTTCCACTGCAAAAATTTGCACGCACTCGGAGAAGATGAGGACCCCACGGCTCGTCTGGTGGACACATGTAGAGAGGCAGACGTGCAAACCAGAGACGCACGCCCGGTGCTGCAGCCGCGCACGCAGCGGCTGCTGTCTTGTGCGGACGCATGCAGTCGTTTGAGAGGGCATATACGAGAGAGAAGGTGACATTTGCATTTAACGCACTTAAGAGGTGGTGAGGCCAAGGGCAAAGAAAGTACAAGAGGAAGAAGAGTGACGCTTGCTGCAGACAGAGGCAAAAGATCCACCCAGGAGAGCCGTCTCCTGTCGAGCTGAGAAGAAAGCATAAACCTCGTTTCCACCTGCTGCCTTCCTCTCCAAGTCCGCAGGAAACGTAGCGTGCACGTCTAGGAACACACTGCGCCTCTTTTGCAGATGCGCCTTTCTGAACAACGCGACGCACGCAGCGTCTGCAAACGGAGACCAGAGGCCTTCTTCTCGTCTCCTCGCGTGCGTGGACAACTTTTGTTGGCAACGGGAAAAAAATCACCACACGCCACCAACGAGAAAAGTGGTCTTGTCTAGCTGCTGCGAGGGGGAGGGACGGGAAGAAGAAGAAGAAGTCCCGAAGAGAGGGCATCGCACAGTAACGTGGGACCGAAGAAGACTAAGAGAAGATGCGAAAGCGAAACGGACTAGCGGAAGAAGGTGGAAGGGACTGAGGGAGACGTCACTGTCTTTTAAAACGACTGCCGCTGCTCAACAGCAGCTCTCGATCTCCTCCCAACGCGCCAACAGGGCAGAGCAACCAAGTAGCCACAACACCGCGCAAGGGCAGTTCTTCTTCTCTTTGCTGCCGCGCAGTTGAATCAAAACATGAAGTAAGAAGGAACCGAATATAAGGAGAAGAGTACCAAAATAGAGGAAAGAGTACTCGAAGAGAAGAAAGAATACTGCAGTAGAAGAAAGAGTGCTACAAAATATGAGAGAGAGAGAGAGTACCACAACATATGGGAGACTGTTACATTATGAAGAAGATCACAACCAAAGAAAGTGTCTTTCACCAGAAAGAAGAAAAGTACAACAGAAGAAGAATGCCAGAATATATGGAAGAAACCTGGAATACAAGAAGGAAAAGAAGACAGAATATAACAACAGAAGAAAGCACACCGAGTCAATACATAGGGAAGAGTATCAGAGTGTATGGAAGAGTAGCAGGATAGGAAGAGAATCAAGAATATAACGAAGAATTTTGCAATACAACGAAGAACACCGAAATACGGAGAAGAGTCAGAATCTGCAAATACCAAAAACAAAGGAGAATACGAGAATAAAGGGGAGAGTCCCATCAGATAAGGAAGAAATTCAGGATACAGGAGAGAACATCAGAAGAGAAGCACAGACACCAAAATAGAAGAAAGGGTCAGAATTGAAAGGGCAGACACGTGCGCCTAGCCGTCTTACGCAGCAAATCGGCCTGGGAAATGAACAGCAGCTCAGCGGAGACGCCAGTGTTTCATTAGGAGAGACACATGCATGGGAGCGCAGGTGAATGGAAGGGAGGGAAGAGAAGGACGAGGAAGGAAAGGGAAGCGAGGACAAGGCACGGAAGTGGAGGAAGAAACGAACAGCAAGAGGGGCCGGAAAAGAAGCGGTGGAAGACTAAAAGACGAAGAGAACGCATGAAAAGAGGAGGAGGAAGAGGACGGAGGAAGAACAAACGAGAAGACGGGAAATGAAGAGAAGGAAGAAGGGAGGACGAAGCGAAGAGAGCGGGAAGCGGAGAGGCACAGGAGGAAGAAGACCGGAGGAAGAAAGGAAAGGAAAAGAAGAGGGGAAAAGAAGGGGCACAAGAGGTGAAGGACAGCAGAAAGGAAGGGGAACGGGAGAGGAAAACACGAGAGAAGAGCAGAAAGGAGAGAAGCAAGAAAACGCCCCGGGCCTACATGCGGGCAGCACACACACGCACGCAATCTGCAGCAGCAGCTGTCGAAACGACTGGGCGAACACCCTGCGAGGGGGCTGGCACCTGCGGCCTCGCAGGCATTTCCTTGGAGAAGGAAAACTGCCTCTTTCATGGAGTGAACAGCAGAGATTCCAGGGCTACAGAACGAGAAAAGTACATCCTCCCCCTCCCCCACACAGAAGCACACGCCATGGGGAATGCGGCGGGCATGCGGAGGCTTGCGCACCTGCTGCGTCAGCTGCTGGGGCGTAACGTGAGAGCGTCACGCTCGCAGCAGCAGGAAGAGCAGCAGGACACATCTACCCGGCAAGAGAGAAGAAGCCAGAAGGAAGTACTTCACTGCGGTGGTGGGGCTTGGCTGGGGCGTAGATACATGCGAAGGCAGGCTTTTTTCCAAGAAGAAACGCACCTCTGCGTAGGAGTGGTAGCCGATCGCTCTGGCGGTGCGGGCGACGTCATCCTGCAGACCTGACGCAGCAACGGGCTCCGGCTCCTTCAGCAACGACCGAATGCGCAGCAGCAGATCTCGGGCTGCTGTCGAGAGAGACGTGAACGAAAAAGGCGTGTGCCCAACTCTGGAAAATTTGGAGGGAAAAGGAGAAGAAAAACAGATGCGCAGGGGACACACCCAGGGAAGCCACGCGTGGCAGAAGTCAAGGAAAAGAAGGATAGGCCCAGTGTGCGACGAGGCGCACAGAAAGACAAAAAGAAGCCTGGAGAGAGGCACCACCGTGGGAGATGAATAGAAGTGCCCTTCCACAGAGATGTGATGAACGAATTTTGTATTCCCGATAGCAGACTCTGGCAATAGGGAGAAGCTGCTGTCGAGACGCAGAGGGAGGATGTGTGCACATGCGAAGGTAGCGGAGGGTCGCGTTAAAACTACTCACATGAGAAGAACGACGTGCACGTGTGTACACGTATTTACACGTAAAAAGTTGCGAGCAGTAAAAATTGAGACACGTCTAAGCCAATCAAAAGTGGGAAAACAGCAAACAGATACACACAAATGTATCATCTCAATATATATATATATATATGGACTGGCACGTCGCGGTCAACTTCGTCTCAGGATATAATTTGTGTCTTAACGAAACAAACGCTTGGTACCCCTACACATACATAGACTTTGAACCGTTTTACATATGACAGATAGATACTCATACTACACATATATTTGAATATGTATACATATATATATATTACGAAGCGTATGCATATATGCTGATGATAATATGCACGTGCATATGTATATATTAAATATACTAAATCGCATGCGTAGGTAGTGGCAGAGGAGTATATACATATATATATATATATATGACAGCACGGACGTATATGGATGTGTATCTCAGCGCGAAAAAGACTCCACGGTCGTTGCAATATCCTCGCAGACTTTTGTCCCGTCTTCGATCTACAGAGGATGTGTTCAGCAAGACGCAACCTGTAGACTTACAGACAAAACGTTCATCGTCGTTTGTTCTCTCTCTGGCCATCTGTGTGAGGTGTGGGTCTACCTTTCATAGGCACAAGAAGAGAGAAATGCGATCTTCTTCCTTCCACACCAGGCTCCAGCTTGACTACGGACGCATTTTAATTACAGGAACGTGGGGGGGGGGGGGGGGGACGAGAAGACGCGAGAGACGGCCGTCGCTAAATATGTAAGATATTTCGAAATGTCTACGGCGCCGCAGAAGTTCAGACATTCGAAGAAGTGGGGAAGAAGATGTTCGACCCGAAATGAACAGAAACGAGGTGGACTTGCAAAGAAGAAGCCGACAAGAACAGGGAGAGACGTATGTAGCGAGAAGGCGGAGCAGAGCAGGGAAGGTGGGGGGAGAGGAAATGCAGGAGAGACGTGGCACAGGGATGGACGTATGTCTGCGTATAGGTGTCCCTTCCCTACCGGCATGCGAGCTCTATAATTTTGAGCTGCGTAACAGCCTCCACTTTCAGTTTCTCTTCAACGCGTAGAAGCTGCAAACAAACGTAAAGACGTTCACTTCCCGTCTCTCCTTTCCTCTGGTCTTTCTCCTCTAATTTTTGCACTCCTTCACCGCCAGTAAGAAGAGGCCTACGGGACGCAGGCGGTACGCGGTGCAGCTCCGCAGGCGGCCCCCACATATATGTAGACACAGCAACGAATGCCTGCCACACAAGGATCACGCATGCCTGTGCCGCAGACCGGACGCGGGTTTGTGTGAGGAAATTCGTGGACGCGGGACGTGTGGGGGTGCGCGTCCTTTCACACACGAGGATGCCAGCCTGCCAGAGAAAAAAGATATGTCTGCAGGCGCGAAGGCATGAATGTGTGTCCGCACGTGTACCTCTTCACGAATATATATGTATATGTGCCTCTGGGAAAGAGGAGAATGAAGAGAGAGAGAAACGTGAGGCGACGCGGAAGGCAGCGGAGGACCGGTGCAGCTGCTTTGGCCGGCGTGAAGAAGAAGAGAAGCTTTCCACCCTGCGCACACCCCGCGGGGGAAGCGACAGATATATACGCGTGTCCCTGCCCACCCGTCGTATCTGTGCAAGTAGATGCCATATCTGTAGACACAAATGTACACACGTGTAGACACGTGGATCCTGGTGGGTGACCGAACCGCACACAGAGAATGAAGCCAGGAGAGTCGCTGCATTATCCCCTTGCAGCTGGGGAGGGTGGCTTCCCCTGTCTCGTTTCCGTCACATACGCTTCACTTCTGTGACTGTGTGTCTCCACATGACGCGAGTCCGCGGAGACGAGACACGCACACGCAGAGAGAGAGCGGCAGACCCCTGCGTCTTCCACCTCTGCAGAACGCGGAGACAGACGACGGAGGGACAAAGGGGGGGGGGGCACACCGCTTTAGTCTGCAGGAAATTACGACGGGGCCAGAGAGACCGAAGAGAGGAAGATGGGGGGGCACCTTCCGTCGCTACAGAAGGCCAAGAGAGAGAGAGACAGAGAGCGACAGAGGGAGACAGCGACAGCATCAAGGTGCCATTGGCTTCTGCAGGAAATGACGACAGGCGGAGACAGAGGGGATGAACAAAAGCGCGCCCCGTCCCTGCGGAAGTTTATAGAGAGGGAGAGGGGCAGCCTCAGCATCTGCCGGGAGCGTTCTACGCGTTCTGCCCCCACTTCTTCGTATATATTTGCGCCTACGTGGCACACAGATTTTTTCCACGTGAGGTGGTAGTAGACCATAGAAATTGGTGGCTCTCTGGCTTACTAAAGAAGACTCAAGGAGACGTGTGGGGAAGAAGAGAATGGGAGACACAGAGAGAGACAGACACGGAGACAGAAAAAGAAATTTTGTTTGCGCATGGGACTACAGCGAGACGCGCACGTGTCAGTCTCATTTCGCGGCGTGTGGAGTTGTGGGGAACTGCTTCGACGTCAACGTCAACATATATGTATGAGGCGGACAATACTAACAAATGTGTTTATCCATACTATATACACATGTGTACACATGTTCGTCAAAATCAATATATGCGTTTACATATGTCCCTCTTCCTCTACTAATCAAGAATATAGAGTACCATCAACATGCAAATGCCAAGACACATATGTAGACATGTATGTATATGTGGCGGTGAATATCAATAAATGTGCTTACATACGGTATGCATATGTATACATGCTCGCCAAGACCAATAGACGCGTTTGCATATGTTCCTCTTCCTCCGCCATCGCAAACGGTTTCTGGCGCCCACAATAGAAACCCACGCGTCAATACATATATATGGGCGTCAACGTCATTATATGGATTTACACAAGCCCAGACGTCAGCATACATCTGCATATATACATATATTTATACGTATATATATATGTGTGTATCTATATGTAGATGTATACAGGCGTCAATGTGAGCACGTGCATTTGCAAAAACTCAAACATCAATATAAATACATATATATACATATATGTGTGTATATATAGAAGTATATATACATGGTTATGTATGTATCTATATAGGCGTTAAAGCAATTATATGGATGTACAAAAACCCAAACGTCAATATACATATATATATCTATGTGCACATATATATATACATGTGTTTATATGATAGGAGCGCCAACGTCGCTATATACATTCTGTATGCAATTTTGTAGCAGTCTTCAGCCCTCTATTGAAAGTATAGAATGGCGGACACATTTCTGGATAAGGACAAAGTCTCTGCAGCAGGCCTGTGGCTGCAGAAAGAGACAGACGAAGACAGAGAGAGAGACAGACCCTTTCACGTGTGCGTACGTGTGTGTCTGCAGAGACAGACGAGGAGAAGCGGTGAAACAGACACAGAGAAAATTCATGAAAAAAAGGAGGACAGACTTCCAAAGCAGTTAAATGTATCGTCAGGGGTCGTCGGGGCTCGCGCGGCGACCGGGTGGTTCCGTCTCCGTCTCCGTCTCTCTCTTCGTTTCTCTATGTCTCTCTCTTTCTGTCTCTGTCCTTCTCGTTTGTTTCTCTGTCTCGCTCTTCTCCCGTCTCCCTCTCTTCTCCCGTCTCTCTTTTCCCCGTCTCTCGTTTCCCTGTCCCCCCTCTCCCGCCTCTCTTTTCCTGTCTCTCTTTTCCCCGTCTCTCTCTTCTCCCGTCTCCCTCGTTTCCCCGTCTGCCTCTTTTCCCCGTCTCTCTCTCTCCGTCTGTTCCCCCCTCTCTTCTTCTCTGCCACTTTGCACATCGCCTGAGTTTGTGGCCCGCTCTCTTCTCATTGGCGAGTCGTCGCAGGCACTTTCGGTCATTCTCTTCTGTCTTTGCACTTCTTCCCTTTTCACCCGTCCTTCTGTCCCTTTCTCTCTCTGTCGCTCCTCGTTATTATCCCTCCTCTTCTCTCACTACGCAGGCGTACCTATATACACATGTAGACAAATCGACACACACGTGTATACATGTACACATACATACATATACATATATATATATATATGATTCACTACACAAGAATGTGTATCTACGTTTATGTATATGAAGTTCCTACATACATATACCTGTATACATATATACATATATGTATGTAAGGCGATGTATTTATCACACAAAGGTGTACACCTATGTACATGTATACAGAGTTCATACATACTTTCACGTGTATATATATATATAACGTGACGCATCTACCACAGACAGATGTGTGTATGTATATAGAGCTGATACATACGTACACGTATGTATACATATATATATATATATATAGAAACACACAGAAAGCGAAAGCGATGCATCTTCTAGACAATGATATACACCTATGTACATATACACAGTTGCTACCTACATGTACATATATATCTACATATTTACGTATGTATAAGGCGACGCGTTTACTACCAAACGACATATATAATGATGTACATGTATGTAGAGATGGAGGCCCCAGTTCTGGGGGCCCCGCAGATACGCCTCAGGCCGTCTCTGTGTATCTCGGGTGGGCGCATGCATTGCCTTGCGTCTGTGAACGACTCCGTCTTCTTTAAAGATTGGCACGCACATTTCGGCACGCAGCACGTCTTGCGCAGGGATTACCTGGGGAAGAAGAAGGTCGTAGAAATGAGTATCGCCGCAGGAGAAGTACGTGAGAGACAGCAAAAAATTGACAGCTGCCTTCACCTGCAGCTGCTGCAGCAGCTCTGCGACCCAATCGCAATGTCACCACATACCTCCGCAGGACAGATAGTCAAGTGCCTCAAAAGATACGCCAATGCAGGCATTTCGTACGGAAAAAAGACACGCATGTTCTCCAATAAACGCATATTCACCCATACGAATATATGCAAATAGACATATAGATACGTGTGTGTGTGTGTTTCCACAGTCAAGCATACGTTCTTCTAGATACACGTGTGTACACATACATATGTAAAGAGAGATGCATATATATGTATATACACACGTGTGTGTATGTCTACTAAACTCGGATAAGCATACAAACCCACAAAGAGACACGAAGACAAAAGTGTACTTGTGTACAAACATGGGTGCGTTTACATCTAGAGAGAGCAAATACAGAGCACACCACGAGATATGGACTCGTACACAAATACACGTGTAAGCATACCAAAAAATGCATGTATACATATATATATGACTACGCATTCGTGTATATATACATATATATATATATATATAGACAGATTACATATACGATTATATACCTATATATATATACACACGATATACGACTGTATATATATATATGTAGGTGTACGAATAGACTCAGACACACATGTACTTGTGAGAGAAATGACTCGGTAAGGTGTTTCTTTCTACTCCACAGAGGACAAGAGAACTTCGTTTCTAAGCATATACGCATATAGATACATATATGCATGTAACTATAGGCATACATATATATATATGTATGCATATATACATGCAAATAGGTGTGGCTATACACACAAAGGGCACAGACTTTTCTACGGAAAAAAGGATGCCAAGTGAAAGAGTTGAAACGTCTTCATGGCGCTTCTTCGTGGCAACGTATCTGCACATGCGCCTAGACACACTCGTTCTCAGCGCACACACATGCACATATATATACATTGCCTACAAAATAGATATATGTATAGCCCTTCGTATATACGGATGTATACATGTCAATGGAGACATCGCTTCGATTCGACATCCATGTACATCCCTAATGCAAACACATATATACATGTATATGTGTGTACTTGTACGCGAACGAAGTGAAGGTCTGCATATACATACAGCGGAATTTTCGGGTGTATACGCATTTGTTTGTCTACGCACAGATTTGTCTTCTCCCGTAATTACCCTCTGCTGACGGTAGGGCCAGCCACAAAAAAGGACGTGACGCATGAGAATCCACGCCGCCAACCTCGCAGTCTACTAGTACATGCACGTATATATACATAAGCCTACATGTATATATGTATATATGTGTATGCCTATGTGTAGGCAGAGAAGGAAAGTACAAGGACCTTACCGTGAGGTGGTATGGCTGCGAGAAGATGAAGAGATGCTTCAACAATTCGCTGGTCCCAGATATCGAGCCGGTACATGTTATAAATAACATCTGCTGCCTCTCTTGGTGTGGGGAGTAGGTGTCGCTTCACGCTTGTGGGGCTGCCGTGCGCCTCGCTGGCCTTTTCTTTGCTGCGCTTGCTGCTCTCTGACGGCGTTCGACTTTGCCTGGCGCTGGTGCCACCCCAGCCACTGCCGCTGCCCTTTGCACAGAGGCCACTGCCACTGCTGCGGCCTCCTGTCGCGTCGCTGCCGCTGCCACCGCTGCTGCTGGTTTCAGCGGCGCTCCGCTTCTCCACCTTGCTGCCGTGGCTGCTGAGGCTGCTGTTGCTGCTGTTTCTGTCGCTGCTGGTTTCTCGGGTGCTGCTGGTCATTCCGCTGCTGCTGCTGGTGCTGCCGGTTTGCAACAGCCGGCGCCAGAGAAGGAGTGCAGCAGCGATCGTACTTTTATCCCTGGCATTTAGTCTTGCAAGCGACCGCAGTAGCGTCGACAAATCAGCAGGACTTAACTGGCCTGCTGATTCCGCTACTCCCGTTGGTACTGCTTCGACATTTTTCCCTGATCTGCTCATCCCTGCTGCGTCTGTTGGCCGTCTTTCTCCTGCTGAGGATGCGCCTCCTCTTGGTGCTGCCGCGTCTGCCGTCGCTGCTGCTCTTGCGGCTGCTGCGGACCACCCTGCCGCTCTCTTCTCTGCGAGTTCTGATGGCGACGGTGCTGCTGCTGCTGTTGCTGCTCCTGAGGCGCTCGCTGGTTCTGGAGGACCTTCTGGTGCCCGATCCTCTCCCACTGGCGCTGCTGTTGCTCCTGACTCTTCCTGCAGCAGCAGCAGCGGGGGAAGTCGCTGCAGCAGGCGTTTCATCAAGATGCGCGGGTACAGCTTGGCAGCAGCGCAGCTCCGGAGAACGCTGAGTATCTCCTTTAACGAGAGAGCTCCTCTGTCTTCCCCTTCAATTTCCTCTTTCTTCTTCCCTTTGTCCCACTCCGTTTGACCAGCCCCTAGGTCCCTCGTTTCCTCCGACTTCTTCTTCTTCTGTCTCTGGTCCCTCTTCACTCCCCTCTCCGCCCACGTGCTATCAGGTGGGGATGCCGCAAGGGCATCGGTGAGCGACAGCAGCAACGGGTGGAAGTTTCCGCTGTCGAGATGAGAATAACAATGCAGGAGACATACGATTTCTCTCGCTGAAAAAAAGCCGTTCCCGCTGCTGCTCCTGCCCTTGCTGGAGCTCCACTCCAGACCCGTTGTAGCCAGTACACTGGGGGGGCTGCTGCCAGTGTCCCTCCGGCTGATGCTGCTTCTGCTGCTTTTTCTGCTGCTGTTGCAGCCGCCCGAGTTACTGTTGCTGTTTGCCTGGCCGCCGCGTCTGCGGTTGCTGGCGATCCTACTGCTGTTGTCGCTGCTGCTGTCGGCGCTGCTGCTGCTCTCCTTGGGGGGAGGGAAGCAGCTCTGCAGCAGAGCGGCCGCAGCAGACAGCAGCGCGACGTGCTTCACCCGCAGCTCTGCTAGCAGCAGCAGCAAGTTCACCAGCGCAGCAGGAGACAGCGTCTCCAGCACCGCAGGAGCTGCCAAACGACAGCAGAGACACCGCAGCAAATGCTCGTAGGCTGCTTCTTCCCGCTGCTGCTCTGACCCTGCTATCCACTGGCTTCCTCCCCTCCGACTCACCAACGCTGGAGCTGCTATTGCTTCTGGGGGCGCCCAACCTGCTGCTGCCTCAAGTTTTGTTGCTGCTGACGCGTCGCGTGCTGCTGCTGTTTCTCCTCTTGCTGTCGCTTCTGCTGCTGTTGTCGCGTCCCCATCTTCTGCTGACGCTTGTGCTCCTCCTCTGCCTCTTTCTGCTGCTGGTGCTGCTGCCTCTCCTGCGTCTCCTGATGTTCCGGCTGCTTCTTCGACTGCTCCTTCTCCACGTCTCACCGCTGCGGCGCCGGGTGCTCCTGCTGTGTGCAGCTGCATCGAAGACGATCGACGAGCAAACGCAGCAGCTGCTGCTGCCGCCTTAGACAGCGCGCTTCTCTTCTCCACAAGAAATGCAAGGAAGTGGAGAATTTCTGTTGCTGAAGCAGTATTAGCAGCAGCGCGTCTTCCCACACAGCTGCGAGCGGACACGTAAAAATAGAGGGTTCGAAAAAACGCAGAACAGCTGCAGAGAAGTGCAGTCCGTCTTGCGCCTACCACCCCGACGATGCTGCTCCGGCCTGCACTGCTGCTGCTGCTGCTCTCTTTACGCGTGCTGGTGCTGCCTTCGCTGCAGCTGCTGCTGCCGCTGCATCCGCTACTGCTGTTGTTGCATGCGGCGTCGCTGCAGCTGCGGGCGCTGCACCGCGTGATCGAGGCGGTGCTATTTGTACTGTCGAGGCTAGTGGCACGAGCATCCCACCGACTATCTGCAGCAGCAGCAGCGTCGGGAGAACAAGAGGCAACAGCAGCTGTAGCAGAGGAGGAGAGAAGAGCGGCAGCGGCAGCGTCGGGAGAGCAAGAGGCAGCAGCAGAGGGGAAGCGAACAGCGGCAGCAGCAGCGTCGGGAGAAGAGGAGGCAGGAACAGCAGGGGACGGAACAGCAGCAGCAACAGCGGATGGAGGAGGAGCAGCTGCAGGAGCAGCTGCGAGAGAGGTCGTAGCAGCAGGTCGAGAAGAGATGGAAGCAGCAGCCGTCGGGAAACGAAGAGGATCGGCTGCAGTCGAAGCAGTGGTCGAACAAGCGCCAGCTGCAACCTGTGTAAAAGAAGAAGAGGTATGCGTTTCAGAGAGGGCAGCAGCGACAGCAGCAGCAGCAGGAGGCAAGGAAGAAGGCGCATCTGCGGCAGTTCCGCACTGCGTCGGCAGCAGCACGGGAGGTGCATGCGGCGCCGCGACCGGAGAATTTACTTCTGCGAATTCCGTTCCCACCTTAGGCGCTACTGTTGCCAGTGCTGTTACTTCTCTTGGTGCTGCTGCTGTTGCTGTTACTGCCTCTGCTGTCGCTGCTGCTGTTGCTGCCGCTGCAGTTGGCATCACTTCTGCCGCTGTGTTTTCTGCCGCTGTCGCAGGAGGAAGAAGAGAGCAGCGACAACTGATATGGAGGACAACACGCGCGGCTTCGATCACGCCCATTATCTTGCCGGGCAGCAAAGGCAGCAGCACTTCTGTTCTCTGGACTAGCAGCCGCAGCAGCAGCAAGTGACGCTCTTGCAGCAACAGGAGCAGCAACGGCAGCCTCTGCTCCTGCACGTGCTGCTCATTCTTCTCTCCTTTCTCCTCCTGTTCCTTCTCCCTATCTTCCCTCTTATTCTTTTTTGCGTTGCTCGTCCCCAGCAGTCGCCCATCGTCAGCCTTCCGCGCAGCAGCAGCAACGGCAGACCGTTCTTCTCCTTCATCTGCTTCTTCAGCATCAGCAGTTGCAGGACGCCTGCAAACAAGAGCAGCAGAGCTCCCATAGTCTCCCGGCAAAATATGGCGACAAGGAGGAGCCGCTGCGGCTGCTGCGGCTGCTGCGGTCGCCGCACGCCTGCTGCTGTGCTGCTTCGCATGCAGCCGCTGCCCTACGGAGCGTTCTTGAGGAAGCAGCAGCAGGTTTTCTTTTGAGTAGAGAGCAAGCAGCAGCAAAACCTGCGCAGGCAAGAAGATTTCTACGTTTTCGAGCATGTAATTTATGTCGGTGAGCAGCTCTTCTATGCAAGTGTACAGACACCACACGCGCTCACCAGCAGCAACAGCAACTTCACTTGCATCCGTCCCCAAACCATACACGTGACACACAAATGATCCTGCTGCCGCTTCCCTTGCTCTCTCTTCTTCTCTGCCTCCTTCTGCCACACATGGTGCTGCTGCCTCCCCCGCTTCTACTGCTGTTTCTTCTACTGCCCCAACATCTGCCTCCCCTGCTGCTGCTGCTACTGTCTTCTCTTCAGCTGCTGCGGTTTCCGCCGCTGCACTTGTTTGTCCCTTCCTTCCCGCTTCTGCGGCCTGCTGCAGCCGCTCCTGCCGCTGCAGCAACTGCTGCCTCCCGCACTCCTGTAGCGGCGACTCGTGCAGTGGATCCTGCTGCCGCTGCTCTTGCAGCTGTTCCATGCGTAGCATGAGCTTGCGAGTCAACTCTGTTGCTGCCGCTCGACGGCGGGAGTCATCCAGCGCAGCAGGACGTGGACGGTTCTCCTTGCCTGAGGCTGTGGAGGCCTCTCTGCTACCCGTCAACTGCGCAGAAGCCCCCGCCGCTGCAGCGGCAACAGCAGCAGTGGAAGCAAAAGGAGTGGCAGCAGAAGAGGGAAAAGCGAACGAGCGGAAGAAAGCAGCCTTCCAAGAAGCAGCAGCGTGAGCAGCAGCAGCAGAGAAGGAGGAGAAGAAGGCAGCAGCAACAGCGCGCGCAGCAGCGGGAGCTGCTGACGAAGAAGCACCGGCAAGCGCAGGCGCAGCAACAGCAGCAGCAGCACTGGCAACAGGCGGCACTGCCGTCCCATTAGTTGAAGCGGCAAAACGGCGTGGAGGGAGAGAAAGAGGAACAGGAGGAGGTGGGGTAGCAACAGCGGCAGCAGCAGCGGAAGCTGGAGCAGCAACTGGTCTGTTGCACCGTGATGGGTACGGCAGAGAAAGGCACTCCACAGGTGCAGCAGACGAAGAAGGTTGGGTAAATCCTACCAACACACGCCGGCAGTGTTTTACTTCAGGCATGCTTCTCTTGGCTTCTGCTTCCCTGAAATACGGAAGAGAGGTCGACGTCGGAGAAGGATCAAAGCGGGAAGCAAACGAAGAGGAAGAGAAAGAAGAACGAGAAACAAATTTACTTCCATTTTGAAGGCGCGACATCTGTCCTTCCAGTGTTGATGTCGCTGCTACCGTCGCTGCTGCTGCTACCGTCGCTGCTGCTGCTCCCCTCCTTTCTCTTATTGTTCTTTTCCATCCTGTTGATCGACGTCCCCCTCCGCCTGATGGCGCTGCTGCTGCTGCTGCCAGTGGTAGTCGGCTCCTTGGTGGTGCCGCTGTCCGAGGAGCTACTGGGGCGTGGCATGCAACTGCTGGCATGTTCGGTGCCGCTGTCAGGCTTGCGGCTGCTGCTGCTGCACGTGTCTCTCTTGATGCCGCTGCTGCTGCTGCGTGTGTTGCTGCCGCTGTGAACCGCCCTCCCAAAAATTGTGAGAGGGCTGCCGCAAAGTCTTTTCCTCTGCTTTGTTTTGCTCTTGAGGTCGTCTTCGCTCCTGTTGCTGCTGCTGAAAGGATTGCTGCTGCTGCTTTTCTTGATCGGCTACCTGCTGTTGCTGTCCAAGACCTTGCTGCTTTTCCTCCTGATAGACGTGCTGCTGTCCATCGCGTTGTTGGTGCTGCGCTTGACTGAATCCCCGCAGCTGCTGCCAATCGCGTTGTCGTAGCTGCTGCTGCCGGGCAGGGGACTGCTGCCGTAGCCGCACCCCTTCCCGAGCATACAGAGTCCGCTACCGGACTGAAGGTCCTTGTTGCTGCTCCCCTTCCTGCTGCTGCAGCGGCTGGTGCCTTTCTTGCCGATGCTGCGGCTCGTGTCACCCCAGCAAAACAGGGGTTCCCTTCTCCCGCTGCAACCGCCTCTGTTGCCGCTGATGCTGTTTTTCCCGTTCTTCCTCTTTTTGTCCCCCTTGAAGATGCCTCTGCTGCTGCTGCTACACCTGCTGCTGCTGCTGTTTTTGCTGCTGCTGCAGTCTTCGCTGATGTTAGCGCGGAGAAGGTGGTCTTCGCCTGTGCCGCTATTGTTCTCACTGCTACTGCCGCGGCTGCTGTTGAATATCGCACATGGGTGGACGCTGCTACGAAAAGCAGCAGCTTCTGTGGGATCTCCGGAGAAGCTGCTCACGCGGCGCTGCCACGTCCTTTGCGAAATGCTCCGCTGCTGCAGTCCTCACGGGTGCTTCTGCTGCTGCTGCTGTAGAGGCTCTTGCAGCTGCTGCTGTTCCTACTGTCGCTGCAGGTGCTGCTGCTACGTTGCTGCTGCTACGTTGCTGCTGCTACTGCTGTTATTGCTGATGCTGCTGTTACCATTGCTGCTACTGCTGATGCGCCTGTCGCTATTGCGGCTATTGCTGCTGCTGCCCTCGCTATTCTTACATTGCTCTTGGTACTGCTGCTATTAGCTGCCGCTGCCCTGGCTACTGCTACGTTGCCCTTGCTATTGCTGCTGTTGCTGTCCCGCTGCTCTTTCAGCTACTACGTTGCTGCTGTGGGTGCTGCTATTGCTAGTGTTGCTGTCACTAGTACTGGTATTGTTAATGCTGCTGCTGCCGCCGCTCCTGCTGCCGCTCTTGCTGCCGCTCCTGCTGCTACTGCTGATGTTGTTACTGTTGCTGTCTCTGTTACTGCCGCGGCCTTCGCTGGTTTACCTGCTCCACGTCTAGTGGTCTTGCGGCTTCGCTGTTCCGCTGAAGTTTTACTCCCTCCTGCTGCTGCTGGGGCGGTTGCTGAATCCCCTGCTGCCGTCTTTCTGTGGACGCAGCGCAAGAAGAAGAAGGAAAGCGCAGAGGATGAACGCAGCCGCTTTCGCTGCTGTTGCTTCTCCTGCCGCGCAAACGACGTGCGCCTGGCGGGCGCCGTCTGCACTGCTGCAGCAGCAAGCGATGACGGGCAGTGTTGCTGCTTCCTCATCTGCAACCCAAAATAGGTGTGCTGCTCTCCCTGCAGTTGGTGTTGCTACTTTTTCTGCTCGTGTTGTCGTGGCTGCTGGGGCTCCTATTTTGGTGTGGCTGCTGCTGCTGTTCTGCTGATGTTCCCCCTGCGCTGCAGCTGTTCCTGGAGTTGTCGCTGACGCTGCGGGTATTGCTATTGCTGTTGCTGCTGCTGCTGGCGTCATGAAAGACGTATGCGTTGTGCGCCCAACAAGGATACATATACGTCTGCTCCTATTCGAAAATACCCGCTACTTGTACGACGAGATGACTGGGTGGTCCGCCACTTTCTACCTTCCACGCCTTTCTCCGTCTCACTCTTCGTAAAGTGTCGCTGGGCTTCAAAAAGGCCGTGTGTATACACAGAGGAAGAGACACAGATACTGAAAAAGATCTGCCGCTGCCGCTGGAACCGCTATAAAAGTCGCTCTCACAGCTTTCCGTAGGGTTCGTGTTTGATCGGTGTTTAGGTTCTCTTTCCCTGACAACATACGTGGCCTCTACATATATGTGGACAGAAAGAGACAGAGAAGAAATCGACAGAGACAGACAGATGGATACGAAGTAGAGAGATGTGTATGGTGCGGAGAAATATATGCCCGTGGGGCCGCCTTACGGACACTCGAATGCGCAGAGCTGCACGCATACGGTCATATTATATATATATATATATGTATATAGGGGTTTCGACATTTGTGGAGAACGGCGGGAAAGCGCACACAGGCATGTCTCTCTCTCCCTATACATATATGTATATATACATATATATATCCTTTTCCGTTACATATTGAAGCGGTAGACCGCTGTGAGAGCACACTACAGAGAAAGATCGGTAATTACATACACACAAACAGATACACACGTTTACACGTGTATATATATATATATATATATTTGTACGGGTAGTCTTTTTCCGTGTCGCAGTCAAACTACGTAGACCAAAGGTGGCACAGCCAGGCGGATGCCAAGATTGAGTCTTGTCTTACTTCGAGCGAGCGCCTATAGCTGTCTCCCTTTCTCGTGCTTGGAAGAGAAATATCGTCCTTTACAGATTTTTCTTATTGATGTACCCAGTGGCGTATATAGACGCGTACACTTACACATTCAAGAAGGTAGATACACACACACACATATGTAAATGCATACAAATGTATGCCTTCTTGGAGGTAAAGAATGAGAGATCCTTTCTCGCCTGCGCGCATGAAATTTTTCCACACCGTCTTACACATACGTATGCACACTGATCTTCATATACCTATTAACCTCACCGTGTAAAATATTCACACTTATATGTCATATATACACATATATCTGTGTATACACATATATAAATAGATATGATATGCGTATACCTGCACGAAATATTTACCTCATTATATGCATATCTCTATATGCATACATATACATTGATACTTATATGCCTGCAAGTACGTTCCCAATTGCGTTATCCACGAGAGCAGGCAAATCGAATTTTCCTGAGGCGAGAAAAGCAGGACACGCGGCGTGGTGAAGAGAGGAAAGAGACTTTTTAGGAAAAGAGACGTGGAACGAAGAATATCGCTTCGCAAGAGAGTCGTTATCACACAGCCACCGGCGGTGTGGGGACGGAGTGTCTGCTGATACCCGCAAAAAACAAAGCCCCCTTTACTTCGCTGGATAAAGAATCGACGCGTTCCCCTTGCAACTCACCATCTGCTATATCTAGGATAGCGTGGCGTTCTACAGATGAACAAAGAAGAAGAAGAAGCTGCAGTCTCCCTCAAGTAGACACATACGCATGGTGCACTGCTGCGGCCACGAGGTCTGTGAGACCAAAAAGAAGTGTCTACTGCCCGTTCAGGAAGGAACGACGGAACATTCTTTGATACTAGTAAGAGGGAAGAAGAAAAAGAATATTTTGCTACTTTAGAGAGAACTGAAGGCAACATCGCTGAGTGGGTTGTGTCTTGACTGGACCGCCGCTACACACACGCACGCTCCCTCCGGCCCTGCAACACCCGTGCACTGAAAGAAGAAATCCACGAATTCTTCCACGCACAGCAACACCATGAATTTAGGCCGCATGTAGAGAGTCTCTGATAACATATCTATGGCCGGTTCAATTAGGTAGTCTAATAGTGATCTACACACGAGGGTTACTCACGTTGGTATGTATGTGCGGTGTGTGGGAGGGCAACGAGGAATCCTCTCAACTACCAGAAAAGACGTATTTTTACAACTACGCATTTCAAAATAGAGACTCCTCTAGGCTGCACTGCGACACATACGTCTATAGAGTCACGTGTATATCTGACTAGAATTCCTTTTGATAGAGAGAGAATCGTGCGTATACAGACGACACAACGAGCTAATGGAACAGAGGAAACGCACATCTTCTTCCTCTTCAGTAGAAGTATGCACACATACCTTCTACAGTAGGTTGTTCATAAGACATACACATATATACACCTATTCACACAGCGAATGTACAGCAGTAAAACCTTTATATGCTGGGACTATATACTGTAAAAACGTGCATCCGTGGAGAACCTGCGTATCGGTGCGTACAAATTTGTACCTATAGGAGAAGAAATAGCTTGATTCACTGGACGAACCATGCAGTGGATCAGAGAGAGTCGCGCGGAAATGGAAAGACAAGACACAAGCGCGCGCAGAGTCGGTGAAATGTGTCAGTCGTATGCAGGGATCCACTTTGTGCCTTGTCTTGCTCTCTTTATCTGCATTCCTGCACGCCGATGTATAACGATAGTAGGGCAAAGTCTTTCTGTTTTCCTCTTCAGGTAGATAACTCATAGCCAAGAAAAACATCTACCTGTCCACATATATATATATATATATAATACACACACATATCCAAATACAGGTATATTATAAACGTATATACCATAGCGGCGCAGTGTCTCTCTCTTTGAACACACAACCTCACGACATAGCGTATATAATGTATACGTAGTAACACGTATGGTTAGTAAGTATTTGTACTATCGTAGACTCGATTGCATATATACACATCTTAACGTTTGTTGTAAGTATTTATTTATAGTATATTGGATGTGGTGGCACTGTTGCGGACGCGCACGTAGCTGCTGCCAGTCACGACATGCCCAACACGACTGTAGCACAGCAGCCGTCGTCTTATAGTTGCCGGTGAGAAGACGGGAAGTTTGAAGTCCCACACCTAACCGGCTTCTACTTGAATACTGCAGCTTAACGTACACGCATATGATCGTGTACGTCTGTGTGCATATATATATATATATATAGACACACACGAACACCCATCATTTAGCCTTCGTATACAAATATACGCACACGTAAAGATTTTTGGACATGGCAGCTAAGAGCAGAGAACTTCACTGCGCAGCGATTCGTTAGGTGATACACGAACCCGGAGACACAGCTCACCTGACGAGGATCTCCTCCTAGTGTCGCGGGTCTGCTTCATTACTCGGTATAGACACTCGTACCTAATGTTACTTTTTCGAAATCTGTAACTTGGAATGTATCTAAACGTAAATGTAGGTTGGAGATGCATGAAGAGACACAGCTGGACAGAAATGGCAAATGGCTTTCTGCGTATGTGATCCTGGTCTAGTAGGCCCTATATCTGATGAATGATCTGCTACTGCAACTGGATACGCTGCAATTGCTGGGCATGCTCGTGCAGCAGCGGCGATTCCGTGCCGCATTTCCTTGTGCCCTTAAGCGGTAAAAAAGTGCCAGTGCTACACTTACACACAGATTTGGATGTATACGTACATGTGTTCACGTACAAGAGTTTTGCAGACAGTGATACTTGATAAACGTGAACACGAACATATACGTGGAACTCCCTGTGAAGATATATATGTATATACAGATGCATTTGCATACCCACGTACTGGTGCACGTCTACGTGCGAGGATGGTACAGAAGTAAAGTTCTGCGTGAAAGTTTTCGTGGAGAGCGTCGTACACAGTGGAACAGCAGCAGTAACAGTGCTGCTTCCCAACTGTCCCCAGAGAGATGGGGGATTGTATCAGTAGTCTCGGGTACGTGGGCTCGTCTCTCGTGTAAAAACCTCCTAATCATGATGCGTCCACCGCGTGCACGCATACGTACCTTCATAGGGAATTATATATGCATACACATACGTATTGAGAGGTAGACACGTACATATATATATATGTGTATGTATATATGCATATATACATATTTATATCAGTACGTGTATACGCTGCTTGCATGTCTATACAAATATATATGATATGTTGACAGACGGTCACAGCCACATCGGCAGCTACGTCCACTGTTGTTTAACTGCTCTGCGGCGTGGATGCTGGCGGCGTCTGTCTTCGACGGCGAAGAGGCATGCGTACATATTTTGAACAAAGGAAAGCCACTGTCGAGAGGCAGTGTTCAAAAATAGTCTTGAATGGAGAGACCTCGTTGCTTTCAGGAAATAGGGGATTCCTCCGTGGTCCTCAATGCATTTGTGCGCCCGTACCCTTTAGCGCTTGCTTATGTTGGAGCACACGTACACCCGTGCACACAAACGTCTGCATTAACTTTGTTTATGCGTATATATATCAATATCTTTGCATACACATATATACATATATGTATATGTACGTATATTCTCTCGCAAGGTTTGATTGAAAAGAATTACATGTATGTCCACGCCCACACATGCGTCTATTTGCCTGCTTACATATATTATCAGATTATAGACTTTCCTGTGCATGTGCAACATCGCAGGAACAAACACATACGCGAACACTATATATACAGCGTGCGCCTCTTGAGATGTGAGAACATCTCAGGAGGAAGACACATAGTAACAACGGGTGCGTGCAGGCCTGTGGGGACGGGGTACGTACTCCTGTATAGACCTTTCTGTAGACCGACGCGTGTGTTTCTATGTATGTGTAAATACGTGATAATAGGCCAGTAGGAATCCTAACACAACTGTGTGGATGGAGTTGCATCCTCGCGGAAGGCGTTGCGTGCCTACGGAAAAAAGTACGACTTTTCAAACTCATTTATTGCAAAAGGGTGTGTCCGGTCTAACGTGAATGCAAATATACTGCCGCACTGTGTTCGCATTCGCAGGACGCGCCCACCAAGAGGAGGGAAACCGTGCGCCCACGTGTGTGTTCGTGTAGGGCTTTGTAAAAACCCTCGCGTGAATTCTCCCACGTACAAATCGGTATGTGTATGTGTCACATTCACATTTGATCAGGTATACACATATGTAGAGTACACACACGATTATTACGACCACACACACAGTATCAGTATATATTTGTACACACACACAGCAGCAGTCAAACGTCTACCTACAGATTTACAGAGAATATACGAAACCGTGTGTAAGGCGTACCTGTGTATCGAGACACATACACATAATCCAGATGCGCAGCACGTATACACAGAGGTGTATATGCGTGTGCATGCAGGTATGCACAACTGTGGCCGCCCAGCACGCTTCGATATATACATATATATATATATATATACATACATATGTGTTTTTATATATATATGTATATATGTGTATGCCTATGAATATTGCCAGGTGATCCACTCTCTGACACACAGAGGTGTAACATTCTGTATAACTATCTAGATACTCGTCTGACTTCTGTGTGTGTGTATAGACACGCACTGACGCTGTGTTTATAATCTTAGTTATTCGGTATATTCTCTACATGCATATTCGTGCACGTGCTGACGTGCAAAAGGATGCTCCTGTACATTCTTGACTTTTCCGTGATTATACGAGCCCCGCATCCCTCAGGCACGTTTGTGTAGAGATGGTATATGTATATATCTAGACTTACTTATTTGTACATACGTATTATATATACATACACATAAAATATATATGTATATATATACGCATATGTGTGTGAATACGTAGATCGTTAGCCCGGTGGCTTCAGATGGGCAAACACACCGCTACGTACATGTGCACGATGCGCTTCTGTGAATCAACTGACGCGTGCACGCGATTTTATAATATTGCCGCGTAGTGAATTCCGGTCCGCGCGATTTCTCTGCACGTGGAAGACTTTAGCGGGCGGGCGCGTGTCAGTCGCTCTCCTCTCGTGACTACTACCACACACGAATACACGAACGGAGACACATACATATATATATATGTATATCTATATCCAGATATGGAGAAAGTCGTGGCCCGTGAGTGCGCTCCTTTGTCCACTAGAAACGATTCAGTCCGGTGTACGTACACTTCGTCGTCTGGACCCAGTCCACAAACGTATACACAGATGTCGCCTCTCTTCTGCGTATCTTGTTACATACGTACAGACCTGGAGACACATACCCGAACGTGTTTTTTTTCCTCTCTCTCCGTACAGATACCTACGTAGACATATGCACACGTACCCTTGTCATTCCAAACATATATATATATATACAGCAAGGAGGAATAAGTAGGTATATACAGGTATACAAGAGTAAATAGATTCATTAATGAAGTGGATAGTTATCTCGTACTTCTTTGACTCAGAATTGTCTGCATGCGTCAACCACCCGTCACTGAAAAAAAAACATGCATACACATACATGCATACGCACATACATACACATATACATATAGTATTGACCCACATGTACATGTATCCACATACATACGTATATACAAATATACGTATGTATACTTGTACATATATTATTTAAAGGTTATTTGAGTGATGGAGTCTTCCAGTTTTAGCAATGGTGAAGATTGTCTCCTGTACAGATCTGCATTTTTCTATTTAGCCCTCTGTTTATACGCAGCAAGCGTGTACAACACGTATGTATGCAAGAAGCGTCTTCCCTCCCTCTCCTGCGTCGTCGGCGGGACAGGAATTCTTTGACTTTTTCTTCCTTTCGGCAATGGAAGTTATCAACGACGAAAAGAAGACACCGCGTCGAAGACAGCACAGGTCACACTGTTTTCTTCCACACGACGGTCTGCACTTGCACATCTCCACATATGTATGGACACACATATCTGTGTCCCTGCACAGACTTGTTGACGTGGAGAGATATACCAGCAGAGGCACATGTATACACCCGCGAGTTTCTCTGTCTCCATATATATACATAAATACACGGCCTCGTCTTCACCCTGGCAGGGAACTTGCACCATCCGTCACATATATACACATAAATGCGTATGGGTACGTACAGATGGACAGACAGATATGTGTAGGTACGGGTACACAGAGCGAGAGAATGCGACATACCCGTCGCTACGCATGTCCTTGACCCGGTTTTCCGTTTATGCTTCAATCATTTCAACCTCCTGGGAAGTGACCTCGAGTCTGCCTTTCAAATTTTCAATTTTTTCAGAAAGCAGCGGCGTGATCCCACGTGAAAAGCGGGGGCGTGCAGCGCAGTAGGCGCGCTGGACAGGCGTCGCGTAATGACGAAGATGCTCTGCCTTCTCTTCAGTTATTACACACAAATCCACATTGCCCCCGCTGCCTAGGTCGTTGAAAATTCCTGCTTGAATCGCTTTGCTCACTAGCTCCTTTCCTTCCTCCAGACTCATTCCGTCTCGATACTCTGCGCAGAACGCAGAGAGAAAGAAGCAAAGAGACAGAGAGAACCACCAACAGAAAACGCTGCTTTTCCCTATATGACGTCCCTGTCTGTTTGAAAAGGCGTCTACACAGATCCAAATGATTTGAAACAGACAGACGCACAAACAGAAATACACCTCCCTCTACTGGTTTGCACGCATCTCAAATGGTCTGCGTGTGTCCGCGTGTGTCAGTGTGGCACAGCGTGTACGCGGTAGAAAATATATTTGTACACATACACATATGTATACGTACAGAGAGAGACAAAGACGGAGAGACAGATTCGAAAAATTTCAAATCGTCCTTTGTTGATGCAAGTATCAACTGCGTGGGTGGACCTGCATACACAAACGACAGTGTTCTCTTAGAGAAAATTCGACTGTTGCCGCGCCCACGTGTGCGCGGGTACGTACGGATGCATATGAGTAGACACGCGCTTGGGTGTACTCGTGTTGCCGTTTATGCGCGTGTGGAGCGTGTTTGCGGTTAGGTGGATACGCGAAGAAAGAACAGAAGAGAAAGACAGAGCTCCTCTGGTGTAGCTATGTGACTCTCCGCATACCTATGCACACCAAGGCGTCTCGCATTGAATTCCGCATGCGCAGGATTCGTGCTCTCCACACAGAGGAAGACTGCACGTCTCCGCTCTGGGTGTGTCTATACACTTCACCACACTACGTAAGTGTTGCTGTACACATATATACAAATTCACGAGTAAGATTGACCTATCTCGCAGCAAGCATCGGAGGCGTATCAAAATCTGTATCTTCGCCTCTCTCTCTCTTTCTCTCAACATTACGTCTTCCAGTACTTCATAGAGGTGTGGACATCCGCACGCAGAGACAGGGATGAATGCCCACGTAGACACAGACGTTGACTATACATACAAATGTGTATATATACACAGGCGTATTGAATATACATACCCATGTGTATATATAGATATTAATATAGGTTCACATGTGTATATATACATGTATGTAAGTGTACGTACGCACATACAAGTGTGTGTACATATATATGCAAATCTGTGAGTATACAAATTTGTGCATACGTACGTATAGGTGTGCACACTCAGGTGCACACACATACATGCAGAGAAAGGGAGAACGGAGACACGAGAAAGTGCTACCGGTGGCTACGCATATATGCTCGCCTATACCTCTGAACGTACGTAGGCACGACAGCACACAAAAATCGGGAAATATCCGTCAGTCAAGTTCTGGTGGAAGTATAAATATGTGCGCGCCCGTATCTCAGTTAACTGCGGGACTGCCAGTCAACCTCTGCTCTTGTGAAAAATGAAGCGCGCACTGATGCACGCGTCGATCTACAAACACATACAAAGCAATATTAACCGTGCGGGCCCGTGTCTGTAGTTCTATGTATATATATATATACGTGGAAGAAAGACTGGCATTCCCACGTCACGTGAAGCGGTGGCTTGCTATGGCAGCACTGTGGGCTGGACATGCACACATGTACACACCCCAAGCAAACACACAGAGACACAGATATACATATACAGAGATACATACACAGAGGAACGCACCACTTAAGTAAAATCATTTATGTTGCACACACACATACACACACACACACACCCATACAGGCACACACGTACACGTATTTATGTACGCAACTTCGCGGGGTGACCTGCTCAGAAACAGATAAACGCATGGATCCCTAATAAGTCGGTTACGCTGTGTGCGCACACCGACGCATATTTGTGTATGCAGAAAAGTCAAATTACCTGCCTCAAGAACAGCCATAGCGTTAAGACTGCCACTTCCCATGGCGGCGAAGTTGGCGCAGTCGGTGCTCCCATGCGGATGAATTTTATAGATGCGGGGGCCATTCACATCAACGCCTCCCAGAACGAGCGCACAGACTTTATATCCCTGTATGTGTGTGGATGTGGATGCGTGCGCAAAAAAGAAGAGAACAAACACATCAGGACGCAAAAAAAAATGCAGAATACGCGAATTTGTATTTCCTGCATTACTATACATGTCGAACGCCCATATCTCACACTTGTACATAACTGTGTATTCGCTCATACACACATATATGCATGTATATATATATATATATATGTATACACTACGGAACCAGGCACGTATGCAGCTGTGCCCTACAGCTTACAAACGTCGTCCAATAAACCCTCTCTCCAATGTGAATAGCAAATACATACGTACACGCCAGTATGTCTCCAATAATACATATGCATGTATATATATATATATATATACTTATATGTATACGTGTGCGTGTACTATCTGCACATGTGTATACATTGGTACTGTGTGTAGATGTATCAGGCACAGACAGACAATAATGCAGCACATTGGACGCAGTGAGAATATTCGTCTGCGGTGTTTAGACCGCAGGATGTACTGATCACCTCCGTGGATGTGACTAAAGAGCTGCATCCCTTCAAGTATGTGCCAAGCCGATTTCTCATATTTTGTCCGCACACGTAGACCACGTTTTTCCTCCTGACTCAGCAGATTTGACGCAGACAGCATTAGCAGAACTCACGTTCACACTGGCGGGTCTACAGAAGTCTTCTGCACAGAACGAGGAGTGCTCCTGGCTGCGCGTCATGCACATGCGTGCAAACGGCACCGCATGCAATTGAAAGGCGACTGCTGTACCTACACGTACAGCCGCGTATATTCCCGAAAAATAGCTATACACGTTATACACCGGGGCTGGTGTCGTGGGATCAAGAAAAAATGTCACATCGCAGCTTCAGAGCAGAGCGCGAAGGTATGTGCAGGAAGCTTCTTCGGGTAACGGAAATACTGGTACACACCCACTCCCGAAACGCGTGTGTGACCACGCACGCAGTCACAGTACATGCGTACTCAGACATATATACATATATATATATGTATCTTTACATTCATAAACGTAGATATACACGGTTTCGTGTTAAATGCATACACATAAGAATTAAGCTAAATGCACAAAGTACACAGGCAGATTTGTAGAAATACACATGTACGTATATGTTTGTATATATCTGCCTAACACGTGCAGGAACATGCGCACATCCTCGGGCTGCACGCAGGCGAGCGTACCTGATATTTAAAAAGTTCTTGACTCATGACGCAAACCGCCATGGAGATGCGTGGCTGCACAAGAAAAAGCAGGAGACAAAGACGCGTAAAAGTGAGAGGAAGAAAATATAGAGAGTCACACTCCAGAGGAGGTCCGCATGCACGCGTGCCAACAGAGAGGTACGCACATACGTGTACAGTCCCCACACAGTCACACACACATACTTTATAGTACTATCCTGTCACGTACATACGTGTTTACCACAGGTAGAGACTGACACATACCACACTGCCACGTACGTATGTATCAGGAGCAGAAAGACTGTGAAAAAAGCTAGAGATACAGCCATGTCTATTTGTAGAAAGGCAACAGCATACATAAATGTCTGCCTGTTATTAACAGATGTAACAGTCGCACTACGAACACGAGCCGCACCAGGAGCAGCAGCACTATCTTGATAACCAGCAACCTCCCGTTCCAGATGCCAGCACGTGCGCTCCTACGAACAAGAACGACGCTGTCTTCTTAAGGGTACCAGCAGGAGGATACTTACGAAAAGGCACGGCTTTCTTTGTTTGAACGACGTACCTTTGCGTTGGTATTGAGCCGATGAAGTTCCACCTGGACAGCTAGCCAGTCACACATGTGATCGAGGTCTGCTGCTGTGCCTGCGCCTGCTGCATACATGTTATCGGCTATGCGGTGCAATTTGTTGCAGTCCTTATCCGCAACGATGGAGCCTTCTGTGGCCCTCGTGTCGGCGCCGAGAACCACCCCATCTTTACACACAACTCCACATATAGTTGTTCCGGTCTTACGCAGCGGTAGAGGTGGACCCGCAGCACCAGCTCCGCCGCCGCCGATGGCATGCCCTATTTCTCCACCCGCTAGAAAAGGCAGGGGACTGGCTGCCGCGGCACCTGCTACCGCCGCCGCAGCTTCGGTTGCTGCTGCTTGCTGGGCGCCCGCCAGCAACAAACGCACGTTCCGCGCGTGGTTAGAGAAGTCGTGGCCGCCTCCGCGGTGGAGTGCTAACTGATCCACGCTGTCCATTTTTATGGGACGCTGCGATGATGAAGGACGTAGAAAGGCGACGGAGAGGAATAAAAACAGAGAGAGAAGAACACAGGGCCGCCAGGACGAGAAAACAGGGCGACGTGTGCCGTACGGGATAGAAAAATATTATAGTATCTGTTAACTGAAGGGGAGCCGAGAGGCGGCTATGCATGAAAATAACGCAGGGGCGTACAAGGTAGTGGATTTGCAAAGACAGGACAGGACAGAAGTGGACAGGATACGGCAGAACAATACGTAGCGGTTTATAACGGGCAGAGATGCGCGCGGCGTAGTTCAACGGTGAAGTGAGTCTGGTGGTACACCGCCAGCGAAGATATACGCCTAACAGCCTAGTAGAAATGTGGACTGAAAACGTAGTTGGAGGCAACGAGTTCGTCTTCCTTATTAGTGCCTTCACGTACGTACATGCACTAGTATGGAGACAATCAGGAGAGAGGAGGAAATATCCAGATGCACATATTCCGCAGCGGCGAGCACACTTGTAAAATCAGAATAGAAAAGAAAAAAAAACACAACGGAAAAGGCTACAGATAGGTCACGCGAAAGGTAATGTGTAGGGACAGAGGGATGGGGTGTTTGACTGCACGAAGGAACAGACCAGCCAGCAACCGAGCGGACGAAGTCCACAACAACGCTTCACGTTTGCCGACAGCCACTGACGACGAGACGGAGACCCTCCGTAATACTAAAGAAACAGAGATGCAGGGAGAGTCAGTTCGCGGGTAATGCTCACGCAGGAAGAAGACGCAAAATTTACGTGTCGCACCGAAGAAAACCAACCAGGAGAGTCACACAGAATGTCACGCAGCATAGTTGTTGAGAAACGATTTCTTGAAATCATCTCCTTAGCCGGCGGGATTCCTACTTGATTTGCAGTGTAACTACACCCCTGTGATCTGCAGGGAAGACCGGCGCATTGTTGACTGCGTGTCATCACCGCGCATACATGTAGAATTTCCACAGAAGTACACACACGAGCACAGGACGCATTGGACCACCACCAGAAGGGACTGCATGCACTTTGCACTCCAAAGTGGTCGTGAACAGAAAAGGAGTTCTGCTGGGGCATTTAAAATGCTTTTTCCGCACGGAGCACGGTTGACAGGGGGTTCACGGGCAGGGGGGGAACGCAGCCAGGAGTTTCACGTCGACTCTTCGAAGAGGAGACGTATATTCAGGCGGGCTCTTCCAATATGCACCAACAAAAGTTTTGGAACGACTTCTTGAAGAGGGAATGCGAGAGACGGCGAATGCGACTCGTGCGCTTGCCCGAAACACAAGACCGACGACCGCTACACACACCGCCGTCCACAGGGGGAGCAGTCCTGCATAGCGGTACGTGACAGTTTATACATGGAGGTATGCATGTGTGCATGCACGGATGAAGGACGAATACACGGACACACGTACGCATATTTGTGCTGACACAGCCGTTCCTATGTCTGTTGACTTCGCCCATATCTTCACGTGCTCGCTGTTGATTCCCGTGCGTATGTACGTATGTACGGAGGTACGTACGCGGGTACGCAAAACGCGAACGACAGCATACAGGCTTATAAGAATGCTAATGCAGTCAAAGGCGAGTTACACGCGCAGACAATATGTAGATGGTGTAATGTAAACGATTTTGAAGATGTAGGTTTGTACGAGTATCACTAACGTACAACTGGGCGTGGGCATACGTTGCGATTGTGCCTTTATGTGTGGGTCAGCGAATCTGGCGCATTCGATCTCGGTAACACGTCGCAAGTTCAAAGAACTGATGCGACGTATGTACATATTTGAATGCCCACAAAGGTCTTGAATCCTCCCGTTCACAGGCGAGCGGCGTAGAGGCCGCGGTGAAGAGTTTCACTTTCTTCACAGGTTAAAAACCGAAGTTCAAAGAGCGTGTACGTGGTCACGTTCTTCACAACGCAGAGTATCTTCTTCCTTTGAGTATAAACATGTGAGTAGAAAAATATATCAATGTGTCTGATAGCCACAGTAGGTGGACACTAGTATACACCTCAGGGAATCGGTTTGCTCGGATTTTTCTACCCGCTGTTCGCAAGCCAGCTTCAGTTCTGTGTTAGAGGATGACAAGTCCGTCGGTAGCCGATATTTTTTCGCAACATATCTGCTTTGTGTCTTGTATACATGCAGGGATGATGAAGAAAGACTTCCAACAACACGAACTATGTTTGTATCCATCGCTCTCTCCCTTCCTCTTTGTCTCTCTCTCTTTTTCTCTCTCTACATATATATGTACACGTATACCTATTGATGCGTGATGTCAGCTGGACAAGTTTGAGCAGAGTTGCCTAACAAACGCGGGGACAGCTGTTGCACAGTCTATCAAACAGAAGAGATATGTCTGCCATGAGTACAGTAATGGACGTGTCTATAGCTTTACGCATGTGTGCGTCCGGTCTTATGCACTTCTGTGTAACCCTGTCCTCACCTGGATTTATGCATGGTGTCGTTCACGCTGCTCTGCACAGCAGTACAGCTGACACGCATAAATGTTGTGCCTGGTCTTCCCCTTCAAGCGAAGAGGAATGCACGCCTCGAAACACAGAAAAAACATCATCACTGCCGCACGCTGTAAGAATGCAGATAAGGCTCGCGATCCACACGCGTATCTCCGTACGCGCACACCTATGTACACGGGTGTAAAGAAGCAAGTATGGGACCACCTGACGTGGGATTTCAAGTTTTCTGCATCGGTTTAAGCCGGCCTTCCATGTGGTCGGAAGTGCGACACTACACCCTCGTAGAGTGTGAAGCACTGCGCAAGGGCAACTTGATGTTTGGCAAATACACTTTCGATAAGCAGAAAATGACCGTTTCTTTTGCAAAGAGGGAATATAACGTATCACGACAAGGATTCCAGTGCATCTATTTATGTACACGTACCTCCCTGTCAACGTGTGTACATTTGTGTACCTACGTCTGTGTGTGTCTGTGTGTGTGGATCGATACATACGTGGAGTGAACGTGTATATATACACCGTATCAGCACGGTGCGTCTAGGCGTATAGCTCTGGCAAGAAAATTTTCTTCCTCGATGTGTGGTATGGCCATCGACCTCAGTAACGGATTTCACGGTTAAAAATATTTAGGATTTGGACGGGGCGGCACACATTTAGGGTAGGAAAATTATTTGTTCCTTCTTCTCAGCAGGATCCCTGCATACGTAACGCAGTTGCATTCAACTTGTCTACGCATGTGCGCGAAAAGCTACTAGATATGTTTACACAAAGAGATATACGTGCATAAATTAACTACATATGGGTCTTCAGGCAATTGTATAAAATGTTAGTATACACGTGTCCATACACGTATGTACGCGTACAGAGCTTTGTAGTAGCCACTACCGCATTCAAACGACGTACCTACAGACGTTCGAAATCTCATGCCTTGTCCAAAAAAGCAAGACTCTGCTAACGCGCAGCTTCTCACCACACACGCAGAAGCTGTTGATACGAAGAACAAAGCTTCCTTGCACTTGAAGAGAACTCTACGCGAGGCAATATGTGCACGCGCAGGTGCCTTCGTACGGCGACAACCCTCGTAAAAGAGTACGACCCGTACACACCTCTAGGCTGCATACATCAAGGAACTTCGCCGTGCTCGACCGTGCCGACACATATAGAGATGTGCACGATTAGATGGGAAATCACACGTGCGTAGTCCAGTGTCCATGAACACGATTCAAAATTATGCCTATTTGTGCATCCGTGGCGTTCAAACCAAACAGGTAAATGCGAGTATACATGCAAATGCCTCTGGCAACCCAAACTGGCCTGGGCTAACACCGGCATTTCTCTATCTTGAAGAATAGTAAGAGTTTGCGCTGAGAAAACTGCAATCACACTACTAGGGAAGGCGCTTTGGAATATACGCACACACAACAAAACTTCTATGAGTGTGTGCAGAGAAGCCTAAATATAGACGGGAAGCTCCTCGTTTGTTGTGGACTGAAAAGTCTTCTGAAATTACAAAAATGCGGGAATTCTTTCGTCCTACATCAACGTAGGACGAGCGGAAATGCGCCTGTAGCCATTTGGGGCTTCTTTTTTCTACCTTATACGCGGAGAAACGCGCTGTCTGCATTACTTGCTGAAATTCTTTGAACTTAACTGGACGACGAATATACTAACGTTGTTTCTGTATCTGGTATTTATCTATTGGTATGTCAAAGAAAGGACGTGCCCAATGGTGCATGCGTCTTCTTTCGGCCCATTTTGGAAGTTCATTCGTAGTTGCCTCTGCCGTCCAAATAGACAGGAAGAGACGCACGAGTACTCAAAGTGAGACAGACGCGGCCGACCACAAGAGGAGAGACTGCAAGTCAGAATGTGAGGCAAAAGAACTACGAGCTGTACATGCATGCGGAGGTAAGGAGACTGAACTGCGTCGTCCCTAATCTATTCACGAAAGCAGAATTATTGTGCCTTCTCGGGAAGCACACATGATCACACGTACCAAATGAACGAGAATAGATATTGTCCTACGTGCGTGTGCAAGCTGGAGAGCAACAGAGATGACGCCCATCTGAGGTAGAATGAAGACAACAGAAGACGAGGTAAACTTGGAGAAAACGGAAGCGGAACTAAGGACCTGTAGGGAACGAGGCACAAATCGTGTAAGCAAGGACCAGCTGAATAGGCGTAAGAACTCGTTTCCGCAGAAAAAGTGCCTATCCACGTTCTATAAAAGGAGCACACAGAACAGTCAAGAAGCGGACTGCACGAGTCCTCTCAGAAGAGAAAAATCCTATAGATATGCTCAAGAGAGGGCAAGGGAGTTGAACGTGCGTGCAACAGAGAAAGAAAGCTAGCCCCGTACGTGATTGCCCATTACAAGTACGCACGGTTTAAATGTGTATCAAGGTAAATACATGAGGGAGAGAGATGTGTATGGATGCCAGAGAGATAGAAGACAGGTATGTGCGTCCAGGCGACACATCTGTATGTGGCTAGCCTTGAGATTAAACGAGGTCGCAGTGTGTGGTTTCGGAAGAGAAGACGTCTCTCTTCTCCCGTTTTCTCCGTCTGGGAATGCGAGGGCGCATCTATCCGAGAACGGTCGGCGAAATCATTCTCTTCCGCATAGCGCATCAAGTTCTCAGGAACATTTTTTATTATATATTGACTTGTAAGTGCGATTTCCATTGCGCACTTACGGACGTGTGCTCATACAAATGTGTAAACATATACCTATATATTCATATATAGACATTTACGTATGATGGTGTGTACTTGTATGGAGATAGACAGATAGACACATTCATATCAAATATACGCCCTACCACAGAGCAGCTAGACCTACTCCCGCAGATACATAGCTTCTCTGCCACACGCACTTCGTATTATACAGAATGATTTCGAAGTTAGTGCGCCTTCTGTTGGTCCCCGCAGTAGCCGCGTATTCACACACTTACGGATATATACGTGTGTACACATGTGAACCTGGGGGCCACGACCACATTAAAACACGTGAATGTTCTTTTCATATACACATGTGTGCTTCTCTCACCCAAGTCTTTGTCTTATTATTAAAAAAAAGTCGCACTCAGAGTTCTGGTCTCTTCTGACACGCGCCGCCACGAGGCAGACGTCTACGCACATATGTATGGACGTACGTACGTGCACGTGAGCACCTGCACACCCCATAACGGATCCACTACTTACATACTCATACCCATCCCAACAGGTATACGAAAGAAACTTGTGTACCAACAACGGTGCCGGGCGGTCTTTGCTTGCTTTGTGCCACTCGTTTCGACTAAATTCTCCCCTTTTTGGTCCCAGTCAGCTTTGCTGCCGTGCTGCACGTACGGCTCAGCTACCGGTGCACCGCCCTTCCCCTCAGCCGCCGGACGCCTCTCGGGGAGAGTTCGGTGAGAGAGAACTCTGCAAGACATCGGCAGCAGCTGCTGCTACATCACTGGCTTTTTTCTTCGCATCTGTCTCTTCTTGTTTTTCTCTTGCAACTCCTCCTGCTCCTCCTCTCTCCTCTTCTTCAGCAGCAACAGCGGCGTTCGCATCCCCAGAAACAGCAGCGGCGTGGGCATCCCCAGAGACAGCCGCTGGAGTATCAGGAGAAGAAGCAGAACGGTCAGTAGGCGCAGCAGCTACGCGTGGAGTGGCGTCTCGCGTCGTTCGTTCGGACGCCTCATCTTCAGATGTTTCTTCGCTGCTGGTGCTGCCGAGCCTACTTAATTCCGCCTGCATCTGTTGCAGCGCAGTGCGCGTCCCTGCGACGTCATTCCACCGCCTCCGCCCTCCCGCACCGGCAGCCGCAGCGGCTGCGGGAAAGAGTCGAGGAGAGACAGAACCTAAGCCACACCAGCGAGAAACACGCGCAGGTACGCGTACGATGTGAGTATATGTACGTTGTACTTGTAGACAAATATACACATATATACATATAGGTATATCCACATACTGATCTATACAGATGTGTATACACGTGTGTGTTGTTGTGAGTATACAGACGAGCGCCATACGGGCCAAGACGTACACAGGTGTAGCACAAGAATTCTGTGAGAGAGAGCAGCAGCTCCCGCCCGGCAGACAACGGACATCGAGGGCAGTACGAAAGACCCTTCCCCAAACAGCTGTTCGCGTGTGTATATTTTATACATCCACGTGACCTCCGCGTAGGTGGTTATGTGGAGTATATGTATCTGCGTACCCATACATATATGCACGTGCAAATAGGGCGAGCTTGCGAAAGCTTCACGGATGCCAAGATGGCTCCACAGGCATAGATGTGAGGAACACGAAGAATAAAACAGATACAGCAAGCGTGCGGTGCGCACGCAACGGAGTCGGCTGTGCCTCCCTTTGAAACGCATTGATGAATAGAAAAAGAAAAACCTGCCGGTGCGCTTCTCGGCATGGGTGCTCAGTCTACACACGTGTACACACGGACGCGTCGTATGCGCAGAGGGAGGCGGAGAAGTGTGCGGCACTTTAAAAGACGCGCACGCATTTACGCCGGGGCACAAGCGTGTTTGTACGGAAGGGGAGACAACTTTGGCCGACGCCCACATTCCGAATAAGGGAAGAGAGAGATACAGGAAGGAGAAAAACGCAGTCGCACGCAGCACAAGTGGCACACATACTGCAGGAGAAGAGTGTGTAGGGCGGCATCTAACAGAACCAAGAGGGAACAGGAGAGAACTTAGCAAGACTGTAAAAGTGTGTACGCTAGTGAAACACATGCAGACGAAGAAAAGTGACGCAGGCTGAAGGAACTTTACATGAGCAAAGAGGTACGCGACCGGAGAAAACTCATTAAAAAACCTCGGGGAGAGTGAAAAGTGGGCACGTCCAGCAAGGAGGGCAGCGGCACGAGAAAAAAAGAGCGCAAGAGAGAGGGCAACAGACATAACGAGACGAAGACAGAGAGGTCAGCGCATGACGCGGAAACCGTGGAGCACACATCCCCCGTGACAGGTGGTGGTGGCAACGTACAATGCATGCTAAAACGTATAAAAGTGCGAAGATTCTCGTCTCTGCCGCCAGCCAGACCGAACAAGAGCAGGCAGGCAAGAAATCACTCGAGAGCCCCATGCGACGGCAGCAGCGTCTCAGAAGCTCGAAGCGAACACAGAGAGCGAAAAGCAGAGAAGTCAAGAAAACTGCCGATAGGATAGCAGATGCACACGTCCACCGCAGGCAGACACTGCAGGCAGTCGTCACACGGAGGCCTGGACGTGACGGCGGTCCTGCCACTTGTGCTACTTGAACAGGGTGCAGCAGCAGGGAGGCCAGGCGTTCCACGCGGGGTCTTACCAGCAGTGTCGAGGGCCAAAAATTCCTCGCGAGAAGTCAGTCGCATGCAACGAGATTTGAAATCTTCTGTCAGGAGAAGCGAAAAACACGCACGTACATTCTTCCGCAATAAGGTAGATGCCTCCACAGAAATACGGACGTCTACACACACCGTTGTATACACTGGTTCCGGATCTACACGCATGCAGCAGTGCACAGACCGACATACAGAGATCTACACATACATGCATATATATATATATATATATGATGGGGATGCGGCGATACACACATCAGTAGATTCGTAAGTACAGATGTAGTGTGATGGGTAAAACAAATACGGGAATATAAATACAATTTTACATATACATATATATATTACGTGTGCAGGTATGTACGCATGTACATTCCAGTAGGTCCCAGAGGAGCGGGTGCTTATACCCCTAAAAAGTGTTCACAAAAATACATTATAAATGGCAGTGGAAACGGTACAAGAATGTACGCATGCAGGACCTCTGCCACAGCCCATGTCTACACACACACATACGTATAGAGGACGTGCAGTGGAAGGGTCCACCCATATGTCTCTACCCGTATATATGTTTGTATGTGTACAAATATACATACATATATATATATATGTGTAGAGAACTCTACGCATCCGTATCTGAGTCTGTTATATATTTGTGTGTGCCCATATATATATATATATATACAGTTGAGGATATAGACACATATACGTATAGATATGTATTTGTATGTGTACATATATATATATATATTTATATACTATGCGTGTACGGAGATACCTGTGCACGGATTAGATACGAAAGGCATGGCCCCTGTACATACGAACATGCTCTGGAGACATGGGCGGCGCAGCTCGGCAGCACCACACGTCTATCTATACACATATAAATACTGCTATGAAACTTCAAAAAAAAAATATATATATGTAAACAGATAGACAGAGAAGTAAACAGACATATGCATCTACATGAATGCTGCGTGAACCTGTTTAAAGAGTGACCCGCGCACCATACAAATTTACTGCTATCTACGTATATATGTATATATATTTCGGGAGTATCACTCGTCTACCTGGTGTGCATGTGTGTATATATCACTATCATGTGGCTACGGCTGCACCCCATATATATATATATATATATATATATATGCGTACACGTATACATATGTGTATATAAATATGTGAGTGAAGCAGTACACATTCTCACCTTTGTATGTATACAGGAAGACAGGTTTGCACACATACACAGAGAGAAAGTTCCAGTGCATGTATATATATATATTATCCATGACTGTTTCCTGCAGTTAGTGCCCACACACTTTTGTCTGAAGAATACACGTGCCATACAAGTAGAATAGCTTTTTTGTGTATGTGGACGACACGTCGGCGCTACGCGTGTGTCAGATCAGTTTTCTACGTCGGAGTGACTTTTTTAACCTCTTCTTCGCATCTCACCCACCCATCCCTCTTAGCACGAAGCGCAGAAGAAGCGGTCCTCTACGCAGAGATACCTCTCTCCGAGAATTCCTACCGTAGTTTGTTAGTGTCAGACCCAGCAGCGCCCCGGTATCAACGACCTTCACCGGAGCGTCTTTGACGTTGTCGAGAAGCGTAAGACCGAGCGCAGCAAGGCGAGCTTCCATGCCGATCAACTGTGCAACACCGATGACCACATGCAAAAATGTGTGGATATACCGGTAGAGAAACACAAGAGAAAAAAAGAAAGAGAAGACGAGGGGGAGAAAGGGCAGGTGAGGAAGACAACCAGAGACAGAGACAGAGCTATATACGGGATAACAGAGAGACACAGAGGGAAGCACTTCAGAAGAACGAGACGACTTCACTCATATACATATAGATAGATACGATTAGCTTTATAGGGCTTTCCCTGTATACGTCTGCGAATATAATACCTATCTCTGTCTGTCTACATACATATATACACATATGTATGTACAGGGATCGATTCACACACACAAACCAGGCCACACTTATTTTCGATGTATCTGTTTCATGTGGCAGGATTGGTGCAGCTCTCTTCGTAGAAGGCGCCAATTTCTTGGCGCTTCCTCAGCACGTAGCCTCGGACCCAAAGATGCCTTGCAAGGCTTGTGTGTATATGTGTGTGTGCGTGTGTATGTATCACCATAGAGAGACCTACGAAAGACACACAGACAGACGGATAGCTCTCCGTGCCGCTCGCTGTGTGTGCGGGCAGTGGGAAACGCGTACTCGCTTTTCCTCGGGAATGTCAACTTCATCTCTCAGAGAGACGACGCTTTTTTTCAAAGCCGCTTCGGTGTGGTGGGCCTCCTGCTCGAGACACCTGGCCATGGTGGCGTGAATTTCGTCAGAGTAATTTTCGACGTCCTCGACGGTCCACGCGTACTCCTCGTCTCGACTGCCTTCCTCTTCCTCTTCCTCGTCGTCGTCTTCATATTCGTCTTCCTCCTCCTCCTCCTCTTCGTCGTCTTCTCCGGCCCCCCTCCGTCCTTTTCCGCGCCGACGCAGCAGCCCCCGCCCTGTGCGACGGCCGCGTCCTCTCCCGCGCCTCCCTGTTGCGGACTTCCTGCGACCGTCCGCGCTGCCCTCGCTCAGAGAAGACATAGACTCTGTATCGCTTTCTCTTTCGCTCGGCTGCCCGCTCGTCGGGAAGCTGCTGCTGCTCATCAGACCGTCGCCTCTGCCAAACAGCTTCGCGTTGGGGTCGTGATTCAGCAGCAGAGACTCAACCAAGTCAACGAAGCCCATGTTCACTACCGAGTTCGCGCCTCGTCGCAGCCCTTCGTGCGGGGGCCTCTTCTTCCTCCCTCTGCCTTGCCCTGCCTGCTGCGTGTCTCCCTCCTCCGCCTCCTCCTCCGTTTCGTTGTCGCGTTCGGTCGTTGTCGCCGCTTCTTCCCCAGTACCACCTCCCGACGTAGCACCGCCGGGGACGCCTCTGAAGCGCACTACGGGCCGAGACGTCGGCTGGGTCGCCTTGTCGAAACTTCTTCGTTGTTCTTCTGCTGCAGCTGCTGCCGCCCCCCCGCCTTCTTCTATTGAGGAAGCTCTGCCGCTGCTCAGACGACGCAGCGCCTCTTCGTTATCGCTCCCCCCGCCGAAGAACGCAACCAGACCCTGTGCTGCCGCCGCTGCTGCTCCCGCCATCCCCAGTCCCCCCTTCGCGGAAGAAGAAGAAGGCGCAGAAGAAGCAGCAGTGGCGGGACTCAATGAGGTGGCCGAGGAAGGACCCCGACGAGCACCTCGTGAGGACCCGCTGCTGCTGTCAGCCGACACATTACCAGAGGCAGCAGAAGATGCAGCAGAGGATGCAGCAGCACCAGAAGACGCTGCATCGACGTCAGCTGCTTTCCAGCGAAAAAAAGACCACAAGTCTGACGCCTGGATGCGAGACAAAACGCAGCACACAAACAGACATGTAGATACCCATCGCATGCGGGCTCACGTACACGTTTTGTGTCGTCTAGAGCGTCCTAGGGGCGCGTGTATAAGAGACAGGTGCAGACACGTAGGACCGTGTGAAGCGCGAAGACATAATAGTGTCCAGACAGACACGAGTCGATAGCCCCACCAAACACGAAAGACATATGCGCACAGAGACGCACATGCTCACAAATATCGCTTAGGAAAGAGTTATACCCGTCAGTTAGACAAGTAATAGCTCTACATACATTATACAGAGAGAGAGACACGCACACGTCTGCAGCAAGGGATGCGGCAGCACGAGTCTCAAGGGGAACGTCTGTCACTTTCTGCACGCTTTTCCCTTCCTTCTTCGTATCGTGCTAGGAGCGGCGAGCACAGGAAGCGCAGCGGCAACAGCCCCACAACAGCAGACCCATCTCAGCAGCAGATGCGAACAACGCGCCACCAGCAGCTGAGGCGCTAGCACCAGCAGCTGAGGCGCTAGCACCAGCAGCTGCCTCACACAAAGTATCAGCCGTAGGCGCTTCACGTATGCACCTGCGGTAGCAAAAACTGCCTCGCCGCACTTGTGTGGCGCCAGCAGGAGAGTCACGCCTGCAGGTGACTGCAGCTGAATTAAGAGTAGCATGAGAAGCGAAGGTCGTTTTAAACAGCACGTGCAACACCTGTCAGCAGCAGCAGCTGTCAGGCTGAAGCAACACACGCAGCCTTTGCCAGCAGCAGCCGTCTGCAGGTGCGTCTGCAGCAGCATTAACACCGTGAACGAAAGCAGTCGAGGGGCCACGTGGCAGGACGTGCACCACGAGCAGCAACAGGAGGTGGTCTCGCGCCACCAAGCCGCGAGAACCCAGCAGCAGCAGTCCCAACAGTAGCAACTCTAGCCCTGGCAGCAGCAGCAGTGGCCTGAGGATCAGCAGCACTCGCGTTAGCAGCAGCAGTCGCCTCTGCAGCAGCCGCAGCAGCACAACGGCGTCAGCGCCAGTGGCCCTAGCTGCAGCCCCACGAACAGCAGTCGCAGCAGCAACGGCAGCGTGAGCGCCAGCCACTGCGGAACCGCGGCAGGTGGCTTGCCTGTTCTTCGTTTTCCTTTTCCTTGAGATCTTTTTCTTTCTCCCGAGACGCAGTGCGCTTCGGGCTGGACAACCGGTGTTCTGAAGACGCTGACGCCGCAGACTCCGGCGGCTCCTGCGTCTCGCGCTGCTCTGCTGAGGTCGCCGTCTCGTCTCCGTCGCTGCCCCGCCGCAACGAACGAGGCGACCGTGTTTTCTTCCGTCGTGACTCTTCTGCAACGCCCGCTTCGAAAGCAGCCGCAGAAGGGGTCGCGTTCTCTGCACCCGAGCTTTGAAATGACGACGCAGGAGAGGAGCGAGACGCTGGAGGTGGATGCGTGGAAGAAGAAGAAGCAGAGAAACTTTCAGAAGGCGAGCCCACCCGAGAACGAGGACTGCCGTTGCTGCTGTTGTTGTGCTGCTGTGTCATTTCCTCGCCGCTGCTGCTGCCGTTCCTGTCGCTTCCGACTGTTGCCCCGCCTTCCTGCTTCCCCTTTCTCTTCTGCAGCTGCTGCTGTCGTTCCTCAAGCTGCTGCTGCTGTTGCTTCTTTGCTTGCTGGCGCGGCTGCGTCCGGGAAGCTTTGCTGGCGCTTTCAGTGGCTACGTCCTCCTCTTCTTCTTCTTCAGTCGCTGCCGCTGGTTCTTCCTTTCCGTTTGTCGCTGCGGTCACTTCCTCCTCCTTTCCTGCTGCTGCTGTTGGACGCCAGAACGACGCATCGCCTTCTTCGTCTCCTCCTTTCTCTTCAAATCCTTCCTGCCTGCTGTGGCGATGCTCCCCTCTGGTGCTGCTGCTCTCTGTGCTGAGGCTGCCACTGCTGCGCCCCCCTCCTGCTGCTCTTTTCTTTACTGATGCTACGTGCTCTCCCTCCATACTCTCGCCTTCGCTGCTTCTGCTGCTGCAGCTGCTCAATGTGCTGGTTCGCGCTGCAGAGGATGCCGTCTCCTCATCGATCGCGTACGGCTCCTCTCCTTCCTTACTCATTTGCTTCAGACCCTTCAAATCACTCTCCCGGCTGCTTCTGGGGCAGGCCTGGCAAATGCCGATGGCTCTTCCCACACTGCTGTCGCTGCTCAGCCTGCTGCTGCTTCTGCTCTGCCGCTGCTTCTGCTGGTGCGGTTCCTCCTACTGCTGCTGTTCCTGCTGCTGCTGCTGTCCCTGCTGCTGTTCCTGTGGTAGATGGCCGGTGTGCTGCTGCAGCTACTCAACTTCTGCTGCTGCTTCCGCTGACGCGTGGCGGCCGCCGCTGCCGCAGAGGCAAGTGATCCTTTCCCCTGGCATGTCTGCGCAGCAGCAGTGTCACGCAGCTTACGCTGCAGCAGCAGCGCCAGCACGAAACCCAGCGGAAGAGCAGAACTATAGCTGCTGCTGCTCTTGTCTCTCCTCTTCGTCTGATGTCTATCTTCTGCTATCGGTAGCCTTCCCCGTGCTAACGCGCGAGCAAACACAGGTACTCCCACAGGCAAAACAACCCGCCCCACGACGGTGGGCACTGCTGCCCCTTCTATCTTCTACAAGGCAGCGGTTCCCACTACGACACCCACAGCAGCAAAAAGTCGACGCGAAGCTACCACACACACACAGAAAAGCAGCAAAATCCACAGACTACCCAGTGCCTCACACGGTCAACCGGAAACATGGAGATATCTATATATATATATATGTATGTACAGAAAGAGAGACAGACAGATATATAGAGAGAGAGATACGCAGTTTCGATAAAGGGGCTGAATACTTGTGGTACATTTATTTTAAGTGCGATCCTAGTGTGTATATAGGCATCCAGGTGGACACATAGAAATGTGTAGACGTAGGAGCATAGAAAAGGACGAAGTGAAAACGGTGCCTCTCCTGTTGTCGGTGGCGCACATGCTTCAGCAGGTTATCGACCACAGCACGTGGAAAGTTGCCGGTCTTTCTTCTCCTGCACCTACGCGTGTACGAAGCCCCCTAGAAGGGGAGCAGCGCACCCAAACGTAAGCCGCACATATGGGTGCAGCTCCTTCACTCGAGCTGCCACTACAGATGTATACAACGTATGGGACGTTACGTATACTTACAGAGATATTTCTGTCTTTATTTGTATATACACACTCGTGACTGCTGCTTAGCTAAGGGCTTCCAACGACACCCTACGCTTACGCAGATTCGTGTGGGATGCAAACTGATATCAAGTGCAGTGAACACATACGGATGGTGGCGCCCTTGACGCGTTGAACTAGCTGTTTGCAAAGGTACACAAGGCTGCTGGACACTCTTAAGATCTGCTATTTGTTGTCTTCCGGACCCAGCTATATAAGGAAGAAATCACAGGCATTTGACTGTGAGCCGTCGCAGCCGGAAAAAACACAGACACCTCCTTCGGCTGGCACTGCGGAAGACGGAGGAGGTGCTTCCGCATGACCGTGTAATCCTCTTTTGCTTTGATGTGAAGAGACATTCTCTACGCACGGCACCACTATTTCAGGCTAAGTCCAGCCATATGATGCGCCGCCGCACCCATCTTTGCGCAAGGTTTCTTGTTACGTAAAGAAAGATTTGCATCTGGGGCACACGAGATGTGTATCTGTCAAGGACATCATGGCGGCGCTAGGAGATGCAAGTGGCTGCACTTTGCAAATAATACTCGTTTGCGGCTCAGCCAGCGTTGCGAGCTGATTACGTCGACAACACGAAGGCAGCACCTAGCCCATTATGGCATCTCAAAGACCCTCCATCTACACTGCCCAGTGAATTTCGAAGTGAAAGTGCCTGCCTGCAGGCTGACAGCTGGAACAATCTGTACATACCACCACGACTGTTTTTCTTCTGTGTGAGCCGTACAGAGGCCATAGGTTGAGAACAACGCAACCTGAAGACGATGTTTCTAAAACATCGTGTTACGTGGCGACAACGGACATTGCACAAGTCACACAGAGGTGTTCTTTCTATTCCAGCACACGCACATACATTAGTTCACGAGCACGACGTTGGTACTGTGAGCCAAAAAGTGCGTGACGTAAAATACCAGCAGAACGAAAGCGGCGACACGGTTGGCATCATAGACTGTCCCATGAGATGAAGAAGGGTAAGGGAGACAGACGCTGTGGGAGAACCAGGAACTCCTCTGAAGAAATGTAGTGTAAGGAGTCAATTGGTGTACAAGGTATCGCATCCAAGACTCAGAGACGGTTGAGGACGCAGAAAGCGCGCGCTCGAAATTGACGAGGGGATAAAGTTTGCTTCATCACTAACAGGATACCGGCATTTACGGGACGCAAGCGGGAGGTGCCGTATTAACAGAGCACCGTCCACACCCTTAGCATCCACGCTACAGTACGAACACACAGCAGCGCACGTGCCCTAGCAGCAGTGTCTGCACCTGGAGATGAACTGGCAGGAAGCCGGCCGTGACGGGCAACGAGAGGCGGAAGCGAGTAGAACTTGGACGGAATGCGGCACAGACGACACGGCAGATAACAGGGAAATATGGCGAGTAAGAGACTAACACATCCAGGAAAGAAAAACTGGCTGCACCGTCGCGGAAACGAAGCAAAGCCCAGGCGACGATTAGCTAGCCACAAGTTCTCGCGTACTTACACCACAATGGTGCGGGAAATCCACAAGAGGGCTAATTTGCAGACTTTAAGCTGGAGGAAAAACCCACGAATATTCTTACAGTGATAAGAGGTATGCGATTGATGGGAGGTCGGTGTACAGATACGTCAGTAAAAATTGCGATGCTTTACACGGGCCTTGATGTGTGAAATGGGACCACGTAAGGCCACGGGAGTCATCCTCCATTTAGACACATCGCTGGTCCCTATAGAACTGGTGAATTCGCCGCGAGAGCACGAATTTTTACAAGTGTAACGCAGCGTTCGGCATTTCGGAGTCAAATAATAGTAAGTGTTTAGAACAGACCTAAACCATACGGAACAGCCTGTATATTGTTCGCCGCCCAGGGCCGCCTCTACGTACCGCGGAAATACGATAATTGAGCGAACTTGTAAAGAGATATGAAATGACGAGTAAAATACGTATGGCAGCACACTTGACAGCAAAAATATCCATGTAACCCAGAGCGCAATTTGCCGCCGATAGCCATTTCCGCCATACTTGTAACGGGCGCACCGCGGCACCACCACAACCAACGGCATGCAATGGCGCTTCACTCTGTGCCAGGTCTTGCCGCCGTTGCAGACGACCGCAGGTGGGGGGGCTCACGGTTCAACAGTGTCGATTTGACGGCTGTCCGAGTTTATTAGCTGCAGCTGTATGTAAGAAGCAACTGAGGTCACCCTGTCCACGCATTGCATATGTAGATACGACTCTCACGAGTTCTCAGGAGCAAAACTGCATCAAGATTCAGTCGACTGCAATATGTATGCAAGTACTCCCCATCCTCAGGGTGTGTACGCTGACGGACATTCTGGGTACGACAAATGGTCACTTCTTCGTAAAGTGAATGTCGACCTTGCAGGCAGTCAGCCTTTTCCACCACAGTTGTGGTCATAGTACAGTAAACAAGAAGCCGTGGCGAGTCAAATGTGCGGGTTGTCCGCCTGAACAACATTCGCAGGCGCAACCACATTGACTTCAGAATGAGGTCCACAGTCCAGTGGATTATCCAGTTGGCCCCATTTCAGCAAGAACTAGTCACCGCATAATAACAGCGGCAAGATCCTGCGTTGGTCGTCGTACGTATTCCGACATCCCTGTACGGGTATTTCGAGACAGCTGCGTACGTGCATACGCAATTGCTTCTTCTCGTTCATGTAGGTGCTGTAGGTTGGCCGGTATCACCAAGAGTCGCTTATCAATTGGGGGACACTAAACAGTAGCCCTACTGAAGACCACTGCTACTGGTCGAAGGCTTTTCAGGACGGAAGGGTAAGTATCTCAGTGTAGTCCAAGACGTAGTTTCGTGAGCACGGCCAAAGCACCAGTATGCCATTTCTCTACCGGCCTGTGTACCAAAATATGTTTAGGTGAATATCTGGGTATTCCTTGTATGTACACCTGTCCGCAGCACGCCCACGCATACGCAGTACTGTGTAGCCCCACGTACGGACTTCCGAATCCTGCATTGTAGCACGTGATACAAAATCAAATTCACGTAGGGAATTGCTCGGGAGTATTTACGCCCTCGACGTCACAGAAAAGCCTCTTGCACTTGCGAGCAGCAGACCTGTTGTCGAATAGGGGCAGAGTGAAACTCGCCACTCTACCGTGGGTTCTCTGGTGTCTAGTGTTGTTGGACTGGATAACTTATCACTGAACCCGTTTTGTGTTCTGAGTGTGTGTTCTGTAGCCTCTTCTGAAAGAGGCTATCGCACAAATGAGGAGGTTTTTGGAGTAATTTCCGTACTTACAGATTTTGTACTGGACGAGCCAAACGAACCGTGCCCCGTGTACTTTTCGCACCCCTCTTCTTCAGGACTCTGAACCACACACAAGAGAGTCACTATTCAGTCACCGTCTGTGGCCTACATCTTGTTTATTTTGCCGCTTTTGTGAGCTTCTCTCTATCGAACTATGTGTGCGGGCTTTGCATCGCACATACACACATATTCATTTGTATGTATACTTATACACGTAGATACACTTGAATCTACGTATACACGCAGAAGTTCCTCCGGGCAGGAGCAAACGACTGCGATACGGTGTGCAGACCTCTTTCAGCAATCGTCTGCATTGAAGCGTTCATATACGTGTGGACACACGTGTAGCTGTACGCACGCTGGCGCACGTTTCTCACTCGCGCACGTCCACGCAGGGAAACAAACTTGCGCGCACATTCACGTGTCCATGCACTGCAGTCGCAGGCGTTAAAATGTTCCAGATGCCTTAAAGGGGACAGTTGCTCTGTGCAGAAAGTACCACACGAGTAAAGTCAACCGTGAGGTGGTAAATACAAATTTTGAACTGTGGACACTTTAGCGCTGAAAACCACACGTCCGGCTTAGCCCGAAGGACGAAAAGCATGAGGGACAGGGTGGGGATGCAGGTAAGTAACGGCCGCACGAGGAAACCTTAACTTCCTCTGGTAAGCTTGCTTACGGAGGGGCTAGGCTCTCCGTAGCCTCGTGTCGTGTCACCCCCGACCTCGTCAATGTACTTGCTAATCGGAGTCGTATCAACTACTGTTTTACTGCTACATTTTTGGGTCTCTAATGCACGTCGCCGTCGTTTCACAGTCTGTGAGAAAGGTGGATCTGCCGACGGCATAACGTTGTGTACTTGCTCTCTAAGGCAACGCGTAATACGTATTCGCAGCCGACGCTCGACCATGTCCTTGTGAAGTGTTTCCATCCGTCTATACAATGTGCTGGCGTGTATACAGTACAACCTTACAGGTGGCTCTACACCTGCATATATATATATATAATGCAAAATAACAGGTATACTTCTGCTCTACGGACGTGCAGTTACACCGTACAGTACCTAGGTGCTTTGGCTTGTGTCGCTGTGGCGCATACCGCAATTCTCGTGGTTTTATTATCCACTTACTGAGTGCGTCGAACGTGCACCCTTTTGGTCGAAGCTCCTGTGAAAATTTCTACACGTATAAGGACGTTCAGTTGCGGAAGCAACGTGGATACCGTGCGTTAATGTACACATGCACACACACACACACAAACATACCCAAAGGTACCTAGGTGTTAGCTGTGTATGGGATGCTCTTTTCCGGCATACGACGAATGCGCGTGATTCACTTCGGTCGCACAACGTCCCGCCCAGGTGATACTGCTAGTCAACAGAATGCCTTGGTACGCGTCAGTGGACGTGAGCGTCGTATCCTATATCGTAATGTACAATACCTTCCTCCATATGTTTCTCTCACTGAAAGTAACGCCCTTGTGAGGGAGATGCACACTGATGTACGCGGGGCACACCTAGATTACTTATACTGTAGTTTCATTATGGAAGCCCGCTTTTGTGGGGCATCGAGTATAATTGTGTCTGCGTCCTTCACCTCCGTCCAAGTATACTCACCACGCACGTGCTGTAGGAGAGCCGCCTGTACCCGGGAGAAGACATACATTCACCTAGTTGCTCCAGATGCAATACAACTCTCGAAGAAGTTATATCTCCGTCGAAGAATTCGTATACGACATATAAAGAACGAGCTACCCGCTTTGCTAGGACTTTATTATTCAACACAAAGGGATCAGCTGCCTTATTTGAACCTCCTGAAGGACACATGGGAGATGCTGTCTCCCAGCGCGGATAGCAAGCTGAGTACAGTATAACTAAGCTGTCAGTGGTATTCTACTCCCCTCTTCACATGAGGGTGGCATTGTACCAACTGACGTGGCTAAATAAGGGGTAGATACAAGGCACTGCGGAAGTAATTTTCAAGTTGAAATTGGATTCTACAAGCAAGAGAGGTGACAGCCGATGGGCCCAGGGTCTTCTACGTGTTTACACAACATATGCAGAGATACAAACGAGAGTGTATGAGTGCGCATTAGCTAAAGGCGATATCCTCAGCTTCCGCTGCACGTACATATATATATATATATATACATGTATGTATGAATACCAACAGACACACGTATCAAAGACTAAACGTTGACAGATGCGCTGTTTTTCATACCGAGATGCAGAGGGACATGCGCTGTGATAAGCGACTTGGAGCAGACTGTTACCTGCGCGGCTTCACCCAATTTCACAATGTTGTGAATAACATCGATTCGAATAGGGATACAGTTCATGTGGCGTACACGGCTGCTTTTGCGTCACACTGAAGATCAAGCTACACCATTCTTATAGAGAGGTAGAACAGAAGACGCTATTTCCTATTTGCAGTTTTTTTCATCTCTCTTTGTCCCCCGTTCTGGACAAGGATGGAACTCGGGCTCTTACGCCCTGCGTGAGGGAGAGTTTTACGCACATGTGAGCAGTGTTCGTGTGCACAGGGATCTCGTGGACCTGCGTACACACGCGTATATAGATGTACGCGAGCACATGCGGATGCGTAATTTTTCTGCTTAATTACGTACATATCGCCATACTTGTTAGTTACGTGGCAACGCGGCAACATACCTATATATATATATATATATGTATACGTTTGTGCCTTCAGATCTTCATGTATCTTTGCATGTGCAAAGGATTACATTATCCGTTTTGGATACACAGATAACGCAAAAATCAATGAAGCAACCCGGACAACGCGTGTAAATCTGCTGACAGCGAAACAGCGCCATGCGCCAGATGGTTTGCTGTCGATATGGTGAAGAGAGATTCAGGGTTTTGTGCGGCTCGACAGCACCTGCCGAGACTTGCTCCTTCTCCGTGGAGAATGGCTCGTACTAACGTTGTGGCTTCTTCGCCCGTCTGTGGAGCCTGGCCTGCAGCGGTGTGTTCTTAATTTCCGCCCGCCCCCCGTATAATTCGGTGTGTTTTCCTGCTGGGTGTGGCGCTTTTCACTCTTTTCCCTACTTCCACTTCTCTGCGCTGTCCTACCCGTTGTTTGAATGCAGCGCTCGCTTACATGACAGCTTCCCCTGTCTAGCTGACGTTGACCAGTAGCTTCTCGGTTTCAGACCCGTATTTCCTTCTATCTGCGCTTCTCCTTTGCTGAGGTTGTCTTGCTCACGTGTCTGCACCGGCTGCGGCGGCTTGCGGTGCCACCAAGCGACCGCATGCCACCCACCGCACACGAGTTCGAATACGCGCGTATCGCATCTGTCTAGCTTCTGTAGCACATAATTCCACGCTTGGAGATCTGCAACATTTCCACCAGTATCTTGGAAAAAGTCCTCTTTTCTCTTCTTCGCCCGCGCGTCCCCTGCGCTCCAGGCTGCCCGAACAGTGCAAGCAGCGGCAGACGGACGTGGACATCAATTGAACGCAGCACGAACAACTCTTCGAAGAGACACCGCACCACTCGCTTGTCGACGTAGCTCCCTTCTCCGCCCTCTATGAACTCACTTTTTCGTCTTCCATTAACTTGTGTTTACCTTCTGCTGCCTTTTGCTTTCCTCGGTCGACCGCTCCATTCCCCTGGATGTGCCAAACGGCCGTGTGCGACGACTTCTTCCATTTTTAGTAATTAAAAGTGACTTTACACTTTTCTTTCAAACCACGTAAAGGAATCTCTTCGTGGATACAGTTGATTTCTGCCTGGCTGCGAGACACCGGAACAGCCATAGAAAGACGTGGGTATACGTATACCTCCATTAACTCGCATTACACTGAATATCCGACCCTAGGGCGTCCTTGTGGGCCGTCGTGGCAAATCGTATCTCTCGTGTCTCCCCTTTTCATACAGGTTTTCCTTCTCCTACCGTTTTCTTTGCTATCCTTGAAGTAAGTGCCCATACGGTGCCGTTGCAGAAGACTGAGTAATGCGCTTTACTCTTGATAGAGAACTGACGCGAGAGCTCACAACTACATTGTGTTTTCAGCATTGGCGAAGCAACAGCTGTATGCTTCCTCCTTCTTGCTGGCTTCTCGCTTCTTCTTCCTACGTTCCGCGCCTTTGTTCCTTTCTTTTCTCTCCGGGCCGTCTTCCGTATCTGCGTCCCTCTTTGGTCACCATCACGCGCGTGTTTCCCATTTACGTTCTCCCTGCCTGCTCTTGGTCCAGCGTGCGTTTCGCGTAGTTTTTCCGTCTTCTCCGTTAGTTTGTATTTCCCGCCTTAACGTTGTCCTCTCCCTGGCAGCTTCCGTGTGTCGTTATTCCTCCGTTTTCCCCCCCTGCTTTTCCTTCTTGCCCCACCTCGATCTTTTCCACCCTCACACGCCCTTTTTAGGTGTGTCCCCGCGTCATCGGCCACTTTTCTTGCGTTATACGTACATGTGAATTTTCGAGTGGAGCAGCGCTTGGGCGACGCCTTGGCGATTCGCCTGGCGAGACTTTGAGCGCGCGGCTTCCCTCTGTCCGTTCCTTCATTGACTCACCACGCCGGGCACCTTGCCTTTTTTTCCACGCATTTTCTCCGACGTTTTCGCACTTCTCCTCTTCGCTTGTCCTTCCTGCCACCACCCGTGCTTTCCATCTCCTTTCCGTCGCTGCGGTGCACGTTCGTCCACCCCTCCGCAATGAGGAGAACCGCTGCGCGTGTCTCGGGAGAGGGCAACGAGGAGGAGGAACCCAGGCAGCAGCCGCAGGAGCGACAAGAGGGGGAGGAGAAGGAAAATGCGTCGAAGAGAGGGACGTCGGAATCTGGGGAAGCTTGCGAATTTTTTCGCGTGGCGCCACCTCGCGTCCTACGCCGCTTTGTCGACGCGCCGGCCAACGCCGAAAGCTTCGAGGAGCTGCAACAGCACGCCTCTCCGAGAGACCTGGTACTGCAGGCGGCGTGGCTAGTTGCCAACGAACAGCCGGCGGAAAATGCAACTGCCAAGAGACGTCCCGAGGAAATTGGAGCAGGACAACGAAGAGCTGAAGGAAGCACCGGGGACGTGGCGGAAAGCGAGGATTTGCAACTCATTACACAGGCTCTTCGCAAGTGCATAACATACGACGGCGTTCTTGAAGCTCTCCTTCGCGACGTTGATGTACGGCTTTATGAAGAAGACAGTATTTGCCTGACGCGCAGGCCGGTGGTGGAGGGGGAGATAGATAGATCGGTAGAAGCACTGTAACCATTTCTCTCAGTTCTCTATCGACCGCCATTTCGCCTTGGTTCACACGACCAGCCATAAAGTCGATTTCTTCACTGCTCAAAGATACTAGGAATTCCACACGAACAAATTTCTTCATAAACCGATGCCCGTAGCGTGTCGCTTGCCTCGCCACAACGTGCGTCTCCAGTGCAGTCAGAAGCCGAAGACACAAAAGCGTTCTGACGGAGAAGTCTACGCCGGTGTGGATGTATGTCTCGTCTCTGGCCGTCTGCTGCATGCCTGTATACGGTGACGTTTATCCACGTATATGTACATATGTTCGTATGCATACATCCACCTATGTAATGCAGATAGTCGCGTGTGTGTATATATATATGTATATATAGGCACTCCCATATGTAAATATATATTCGGAGCGCTACATGTGCGTACAAACATGTGAGCATGGTCGTAACCATTTATAGTCATCTTCCTATACTTATGTGTACAGTTATCTACACCTATATATGTATACAGAGGGAGAGCATTTACGTATATGTGTATACAGATATATTGATATACGCACACATAGATAGATACCAAGAGACTGCGGAGAGACTGAAACGTGTATACAAAGATATACGTAGTAGGTCCGTGTGTTTGTCGACGGAGAGATTTTTTGTCTCTGGCTGTCTTACCGCATATATAAAGGTATATATATATGTTAACTGTGCCTGTTAGATGCCGACTTGGATGTTCGTCTCTCTCTGTTTTACCGTATATATAAAGGTGTATACACATATGTGCTAGCTGTGCCTACGGCTTGTCGACCTGAGTACCACTGGGGAAGTGACCTTCTTTTACGTCTTCAGAAGAAGACTTCTTCCACGGGTTGCCGTCGTTGAGCTGCATTTCCTGCTTCTCGGCCTCTGCGAACCCCCCGTGGTGTTGCAGATAAATTCTGCACTCGACTCGTTCTTCGTGGACTTCTTTTGCTGTTTCTCTTAAACACCTCTGGTCGCTTCCTGTTCGCGATGTGCTACCCACGGTGAGAATGGCCACACGTTGTGTAATTCTCACTTTTCTTCCTGCGACTGCTGCTGTGCCCGTCGTCTCTGTGCTCGTGAACTTGAGCAAATAAAGAGCTCTTTTCTTCCGATTGCCGGCTGAACGATTCGCCTCCTTGAGTTCTCGTTTCGTTCGGCTGCTGCTGCTGCTGCTTCCCCGCTCTTCTGCTGCTGCAGCTGCGACCCGTGCTGCTGGGAGCTAGCGAAAGCACCAGCACGCTGATGCGTCGTCTTCTCTCGCAGCAAATCTTGGCCCTTGTACGTCGCAATAAACAAGGTACGAATCTCCCTCTATATGCGTGATGTATACATATATATATTAGTAGATACAGGCATATGTTTATGCGTCTGTATTTACACGCAGAGATATGTACGTCCATGTGCATCTCTTTGTGTATACTTTTTTTGTGTCTGAGTTTATTCGTATCCATCTACAAACATGTCTCTGTCTCTCCGTCTCTCAATGTCTGTCTGTGAACACGTATATATATATATATATATGTGAGTCTTTGGTGGCCATCTTTGTATGTGTTTCTGGAGGAGATAATGACAAGTCTTCATTTATGCAGATACACAGTACATATATGTATATATGTATACCTGTCACTGGTGTGTCACTTTCAAGCTTCTCTCCCTTTCTGAATATATGTGTATATATATTTGCCCACTTGTGTATGCGGAAGTTGATACGGATCTGTGTTGATACACCTATGCATGCCTGTCCCGGAATTTGTAGAAAATTGCAGACACGAATGCATGCCCAGCGAATGTGCTGGACGTAGATGTGTACATTTTTGCTGCAAGAGAGGCGCACGCATTCATCGTCTTCGAACGTAATCCTCGTGACGACGACAGGCGAGGCTTCTGAGTGGTTGCCTCTGTGCTGTGGGGTGTCTGTACACCCCAAATGATTTCTCTGTTGTCACGTGTGACACACGCGTGTCCCAGGGTCCCCGCGTCGGGCAGTCGTACGTCAGGTCGTTGTTTATACGTTCCTTCGACGTTTTTTCTCGGCCTCTCATGTGTCAGTTAGATTCTCTTGCTTCGAGAAACATACTCTCCACACAAAGTGGTACACGCAGACTTCCTTTTTTTCTCCACCTGTGGACCCACGTATTTGTCCTGACGTTCGTACGTACGAATACAAATTTACACATATATACGGATACACATATATATATATATGCATATGTGTATATAAACAAACCCATACGTGTATATATATATATGTGTGTGTGTATAAAGACGTATACAGGTGTATACATACGTAAACATATATGAACGGAGATATATAATACTACACACGGTGTTAGGGGAAGTGGTTGTTGCTCTACTTTTTGCAGGACTTCTATTTTTTTCGTATACAGAGAGCCCCTCTGTTTTCTCTTCTCCGCCTCCTGCTCTCCCTGTTTCTGCTTCGTTTAACTCTGCTTGCCTGTTCTTCTACATTCTGTGGAGACACCAGCGTCTACCTGCGTATCTGCCAGTCTCTTTGAATTTATGAGGAGAGACGTGTAAATTATCTGTAGTTGCACATGTTAAGGAAATTCTAGATGTGTGTGAGTGATCGATTCATCCGTTCTGGTGTACGTACACTGCGTCGGGTTGTGTTCTGTATGTTGTTTGTGTGCGTGTACGGAGTGCGCGTGTGGGGGTGAGCGACCTTTTCTTTTCTTCGTTTCATTTCCATATGACTGTGTTCAGGTGTACGTACACTGCGTGGTTGAGTTCTTGTTCTTGCGTCTCCTTCTGCGTGAGTGTGTTCCGGTGTACGTACACCACATGGCTGCACCTTCCGCTTTCACTTCTGCTTCTTCTGCTGATCGTCTACCGCCTCTCTGCTTCTTTTATGCCCCACCTTTTCATCTGCGTTTGCTTGACGAGTGACTTGGTCTTGTGCAGCTTCTTCTCCTCTCATTTGGCGGCCTGTTCTCTTTTTCTCTCATTATCCTCTCTCGATCCTCCCTGTTCGTCTTCCCCTTCTCTCTCCCGTAGATTTCTTCTTCTACTCGATGTCTGTGGATACCTTCTTCTCACTTTTCTGCAGGACTGCTGCTGGCGATCGAAGGAGAACTACCGAGTGTGCTGCCCGACCTGCTGGGGGACTCAGACGTCGGAGTCGCCAGCGATGCCTCTGCTGCGCTGCTGAAAATGCTCGACTACCCTGCGGGAGAAGACATTTTTTTCTCTTCTTCCATGTTCTCTCAAATCGATAGGCTCGCAGATTCAGACGCAGAGGCAAGCCAAAACACATACACCTCGTTCTTGCACGTAAAGGAACATCTATATACATATACCTAGCGTATATCGATATACTAGTACACATGTGTCTATATGTACATGTATATATATATATATGTATGTGTATATGTACGTCTCCACAGATGGGTACACCTCTATATACAGTTTACACGTATACCTGTATAGACGTATACATACGTGTTCATCTGCAGATAATATCACACGTATATATATAGATATTCAGGTACATGCATGTGCAAGGATGGACGTGCCTGTGTTGCGTAGGATTGTTTTTAAGCTACTTCGTACTTTTTCTGTCTCGCTTCTCTTTTTTTCTCACCGTCTGTGTGGACTCTCCTGCGTCGTGCTCCGTCCCTCCTCGTTTCCCCGTCTCCCTGTGTAGCCCGTCCTTTTCTTCTTCGGCGTGTTCTTCCGTTTGCTTGTTGTCTGCAGATTTTAAAAATTAGGACACTGTCGCTTTTTGTTGAGGCAGGTGCTAAGAGCCCGCGCGTGTTCAAGAAACTTGAAGAGAGGAACGCCTTCCGGAAGTTGCTCGACGCGTTTTTCACCGAGGATCTGCTGCTGAAAATCAACGCGATATCTCTTATCGAAAGGGCACGTTTTTTTTGTTTTCTTCTTCGTCTTCTCCTTCGCCGGTGCTTCGTCTTCCCCTTTGCACCGGGGTCACGCTGTTCTTGTCTACATTCGTATACACATACACACGCACACGTCTACAGGCGTTTCTCCTCTGTGTCTCTACATGTAAATGCATGTATATACATGTTGTACTACATGCTTACATTTCCTTTGACTCTTCCCTCTTCCTGTTTCTCTCCCCACAGATACATACGTACAATCTTTCTTCTTTCTGTCTCGGTGTCTGTACACACAGCTTTCTCTGAGTACGTTTCTATCTCTGTAGACGTATACAGACATTTCTTTCTCTTCTTCGCTGTCTCTGACTCTTTCAACATACACATATACAAATATTTATATATACATTTGCACACACGTACGTTTCTTCTCTTGAACCGACGCGTTCTGATTGCCGTTCGTAGTGTACTGCTGCGTTTTTGGCCGTGACGACACAAGCGGAAAGACATACTTATAAGGAGGTGCATGCGCACATGTTTTCACGTATATACAAGCGTATGCATGCGCAAATGCTGCACATATATACACACATATATGTATATAAGGAGGCGCATGCGTGCATCTTTTCACAGATTCATACAAGAGAATCCATGTACATATGCTGCACATATATGTGTATATATGTTTTCGTGTAAACAGAGAAAGAGAAAGCTAGGTAGGTGTGTTGTGCCCTAGGAGTGCCTCTATATCCTTCCAGACAGGTTTACATATCTGCGTCTGCCCCTTCATACTATCTGTCTTTATCTGTGTGCGCTGCACGTCTACAAAATTCCTCTGCAAACGTGTGCGAGCCTGTACATACCGCGCACAAGTCACTATCTGCATGCCGCTGCAGAGAACTTTTCTGTCTACCGCGACCTCTTTTCACAAGGCGTCCGCTGCCAAAATTTTCTCTCTTGAAGATCTGTAATTGTTTTGGTGGGGGGCACGTGGACACAAATGCACCGGTGAGCCTTACGCACCAGTTGAAAAAACTGCATGGAGGTGCTTGTCTTGCTGCTTCTGGCGTTGCGACTGCTGGTGCTGCTGCTGCTCTTGCCCCCGCTGTTGCTGCTGCTACTCTTGCCCCTGCTGTTGCTGCTGCTACTCTGGCCCCTGCTGTTGCTGCTGCTACTCTCGCCCCTGCTGTTGCTGCTGTTGCTTACGTGGAATCGGTTTCACTGCAGAACTGCAGGAGCGCTCTTCCCTCTCTCCCGGTCACCTAAACTGCTGCTTCATGTCCGTTCCTGCGGTTACATAGAAAGGCGGTGTGAAAGCCGACCCCTTCACACAGACGCGTGAATTTTTTAGGCTCTCATGTCCATGCATCTCAACAGGCGGCTGCTGCGCCCTGCATACGGGAAGTCGGCGTGTCGCCTTGCTGCCGCCGCTGCCTTTGCGAGCGGCAGCGCACCTCCTCTCTTGCAGCAGCACGCGGTCACCGCGAAGTTTGTCTGCTATTGCTGCTGTTGTAGCTAAACAAGAATCACTGGCTTGTTTACTGCTGCTGGTGGTGGGACGCTGCTGTCGGCATTTGCTCCTGCTGCTGCTGCTGTGTCGCTGCTGCTGCTGCCGCGTTGCTGCTGTTGCTGCGAAGACCGAGCCGTCGGTCCTGCTGCTGTTGCTGCACTTGGGAGACTCACGTTTGCGCCGTCTTGTGCATGCACTTGCGTGTGTGTCTTCTCTTTCTTTTTCCTGTTCCGTCTCTTTTCTTTCTCTCTCATTCTTCTGTGGTCTCACCAGACACGAGTGTCTACCTCTCCTCCTGCAGCTGCATGCGCGCGTGCTTCTGCGCTGCTGTGCGAACTCTGCAGTTGGGCAGCTACCCGGCAGGCGTCAACTTCCTGCGCGGCGGAGACGTTCCGTCGAAGCTTCTTCGGTGAGTCTTTCTTTGAAAAAGTTGACTTTCTCCCAAACGCGGAAATGTGTAGTCAACTTTGCCAATATCTAGCTGGAAATCTATCTTCCGCACACACACAGACATATATGTACGGCTGAAAATGCATACAAGGCGACGAATCCACATATATACCTATGTACGTGCGTGCGCCCGAATATGTAGAGGGCGGTGTGTCGGTGCGTGGGCCTGCACCCAGGACGTTTTCACACAAATTAACACTTCACATATGTATGTATGAAGCATGAATATACGTAATGGACAGGAAGGTCGAAACACACGTGTATACACGCATGTCAACAGATATCCGTATATATACGTTTCTTCGAAGAAATGTATATGCGCCTGCTATGCAAAAACATATAGATATACGTTTGACCAAAGGTATGGGTACAGATGTACGTACGCCCCCGTATTTACGCTCGCATGCATGCCTGCATGCGTTGCAGCTGTGCGTACGTGAGAGAGCCACCGACGTCTGTTTGTGAAGAAGCAATAGTGATGCAGGGGACGATTCGCTGATGTACAGCAATAATAAAGAGAGAGAAAAAGACACATGTCCATATATGGGCACAGGGTAGACACCTAGGAAGATATGTATACCAGAAGATGAGGAAGCGTGTAGTGACGCGCGCGCTTATCGCTGCGGCTGGGCGCCCCCTTCTCGAGAGGAAAATGTGAATCTGCATCGTGGGACCGTCGCCATTTCTTCAACTTACAGGAAGAACTGCATCAAGCTGCGAAACACATCTTGAACATGTATTCTTCATGAATTTACAGAGACACACACACTTGTCGAACGACCCGCACAGGAGCCACCTATGTCTCGATACATACAGAAAGAGACACCTTGAGGAGAAGGCGTCTTCCCTTCGACCACACCGTGCGAAACTCTGCGCCTGCCTCGCTGTCTGTATGTCTCTGTGTCTCCTTCTCTCGCGTTTCTCGAAGAAGCAGAAAGACAGGCCCGCGTTGGCTGCCGTACGCTGCGATTTTCTGCCGTGGTTAAAAGTATCCACACCGGTGTGCCTGCCTCTATACGTGTTGTGTGCTGCTGCACGTGGCCAAGAACTTGCGGCAACCACGTCGCTTCGTGTTGCCTCCACGTGAGTCTCTGCGCAGGAAACGCCAAAAGAGAGACAAAACGAACTTTCGTGGTATGTCTGCTCGTTGCTGCGCCTGGCGAAGAACTTCTGCGTCAGCGCTCGTGGTGACTGGGACCGTTTGCCTGCTGGGGGGGGAAGGGACTTGCGTGTTCCGTCCTCGTTTCTTGACTTCTGCGTGTGGACCTTTTCGTTTTCCCACCAGTTTGCGGCTAGGCGTGTGGACGAAGCGAGACACCCTCCTCTTCTTCTCGGCGGCTCCCCCTGTGTGCTGTACGTCCCTGTGAATTGAACAGAGACACACGCAGCCCGTCTCCTCTCTCTACACCGGTATTCACACTTTTTCTTCACAACTGTAGGTCTTCTATCGAAACACCTGTAAACTCATCTATTCACGTACATATTCACTCCTGAAGATATCTACATACACGTACAGGAGGCGAGAATATATATGTACTGGCGACTCGGCAAGGAGGGATAGAGACACACCACCGATATCTTTCTATCGAGAGAATATACACATATATGTGTATATTGACTGCTGAGGATGTATCTCTATGTCTGTGTGTACGGGTATATATATGTGTAGGCATAAGAGACGAAAATCCATCCTTGTATATATATGTGAAGGACTCGAAGGAGGGATCAAGGTGCATGTGCGTGAGTGTCTCGAGTATGCATGTATATATATTTAAGAGTCTCAAAAGGGACACCACTCAGGGACGTATATATATGTGGATCAACTACAGACGTATATATATTCGGGACTCCCAACAGAAAAATTTATAGAGACATATAAATGTGTCTACTCGCCGGGACAGGCGTTTCTGTATGCACAGAAAACCCCCCTCTGTGTGTGTCTCTCTCTCTCTGTGTGTACGTCTGTCTCTCCCTCTGTGTCTCTGTCTCCCTGTCTGTTTCCCGTCTCTGTCTCTGTGTGTCTCTGTCTATGTGTGTACGTGTGTGTGCGTTTGTGGGAGGTGATGCACCTCTTCCGCTTGGTCTCTCTCTTTCCCTGAATATTTCTGTTGGTCACTTCAGCAGTGTCTTTCCTTATTACTGCAGACGGGAATCTATAAATATATACATGCAGAGAATCCGTATAACGTCATCACTGCAAATCTGTTCGTCTATATATATGTGTATTGTTTTATAAGGTTATTACAGCAGGTGGGTGTGTATACATTCTCTCTATCCATATATATATATATATATATCTACGTGATCCATACGGATATTGCCTGATATCCGTTTACATATACAGATGTATTTGTGTAACCCATAAAGATACGACGGGTGATCAATTAATACATATATATGTATGTGTATATCTGTCTAGCCCATCATCTCTCTCTCTCTATATATATGTATATATGTGTAATCCATAGGGTTACTGCTGCAGACACATATATATATATATCTCTAATCCATCATATCTCTCTCTATACATATACATATGTAATCCATAAGGTTACTGCTGCAGACATATATGCACATATATATATAATCTCAGAGGGTGCTATTGGAGATGAGTATATATAAACTATAACGTCATGACTTCCAGTGGTCACATATACGTTTATATTTGTATAGTTATATAACCGGTAAGCTTACTGCGGGAGACGGGTTTATATATATGAATACGCATGCAGGTATATATATGTGCATCGACTGTATTTAGTCGAGGTGGTTGTTTTGTTTCTCTGTCCCGAGTTTATGGGTCGGGAGATCCTTGTGTGTGTATGTATGTGTATGTGTGTGTGTGTGTGTAGTATGTGTGGATATATGAGCGTAGAGGAAGCGCGCATTTTCCTCTGCCATGGCATACATACAGGGGGGGGTGTCTCCTGATGAAGCGACCAGTCCCATTTGCTTCTCTGCTGAGTCTACGTAGAAGTAAATTTTCTCGTACAGCGCGAAGCACTTGCGGTCGCTTCTTTCTTTCTCTTTCCGTCTCCCTTGCCCTCTCCCGCTCTCTGTGAGAAGCCACTTTTGCGGCAGAAAAGGCTCCGCCGTCTTGGAGTATCTCCGAGGAAAGTATACGCGCATGTACGTGAAGGAGGGGTGTTACGTGGCGATGGTGGAGCCGTCTTCGCTTCTAGGGAAGGAGCGTTTCTCTGCTGCTGCTGCTGCTCTCTCTCTGTACTGCACATGCATTGAAACTCATTCCCTCTGTGCCTCTCTCTTCTCTCCGTAGTAGAAAACAACGCCCACCTCCGCGACTTTGACGTAGGTCTCCATGGATCCTCACGCGTGTAGTTCTTCCTCACAGATATGTTAATTAATGCTTGCACACGTACAGGCACATCTATACATATATAAGTGGAATAGATATATGTGCATATAAACATGTCACCACGTCTGTAAAAGTAGACATATATATCTGTATATATTATAGTAGTAGATATATACACGTATAACTGCTATACGTATATATATATAGTCACGTATGTGAAGATATGTATACATCTACACATGTAACAATGAGAGGCAGATGTATGGATAGATCTATTACCATAAGTGCATGTATATATATATATATATGTATATGTATGTATCCTGTTTGACTTTCTACAGTTGACGACACGTATATGGATAGACAGGTCCACCTTGAGTGAAGCGGAGAATTCGTTAGCAACCTGCATACTTCATATATCTATCTATCTATCCTATCCTATCTATCTATCCATCAATCTACACCTATCTATCTATCTCTACCTACCTATCTATCTATCTATATGTATATGTATATATGTGTGTAGATGTGTGGGCGTGAGTTTGGGAGACACTCTTGTTCTCTTCTTCTTCTTTTCTTCTTTTCTTCTGTTTCAGAGAATTAGGGGAAGACTGCTTAGACGAAACGTCGTCTGTTGCGCTTGTCCACCTTCTGGCTTCTCTCCTGGAAGGGGTACGTCCTCATGTCCACACGTCGTTTCTTTCTTTTTCACTTCTCTCTCTTACTTCCTACAAATTTCTTTAACCCCTGCAACTCTCGTCGGTGGTATATATATATATATGTATATATGTGAATGTGTGTGTGCACAAAATTTCTATATTCGGCTATCACTTCTTCGCTCTACGTACGTATTGCTCCATCTCCCTGTCTCCGTCTCCCCGTTTCTTCACACGCTTGCATGTCTCTTTCTATTGAGGTGGACACACAACGGGGTGCACTTTTCTCTTCCTATTTTCCTTTCATTTTCTCTGTTTCTTTGGGAGTCCGTAGGTATCTGTCCACATTGCTTCCACCGCAGGATCTGCGTTCCTCGGGAATTCGACGTGTCTCCATCTAGAGGGTAGAGAAAGAGAGACTTGCACTTCATTTCCTCTTTTCTCTGGAATAAAGGGTCGTCCACGTCTACATTTATATATCTTTACCTATCTCTCTCTTTCTCGTCCCCGTCTTATCTTCATTCATATATATATGCCCAAACAAACACACACCCACACACACATATCCTTGTGTATACGTACGGGCGCAAAGAAACGACTGCAGGTCTGCAGGTGTCTTGTCCTACCTCTGTCTCTGTATGTTTGTGTGTATATGTCTGTATATGTCTGTGTGTGTGTGTGAGTCTCTCTTTTCCTCTCTCTCTCTTTTTCTCTCGGTCTTTCTTTTTCTTGCACCTCTATATACATTCTTTCAAGATGCGATTGTCCGTCGCAAAGAGTGTCTACTTGTAAGGTGCAACCTGCGTTCTATCGCCGCCGAGAGTAGTAGAGAACTGCAGAGCAGGCTCACTACGCGTGACGGTGTGGCAATTCCAGAGGAAACGGGGATGACAGCAGAAGAAGAGGAAAAGGCGGGAAAACGCAGCGCGTCTCTGTGACTGCACTTTTCCTCCCTTCTCTGCTTCTCGGAGAATCTTGGGGAGAAACCTGCAGAGCAGGGGAAAGCAGCTGGGTGGCAAAAAGAGTGAGACAGAAGAAAAAGTGAAGCAGAGGCAGACGTGTTGGCCGTGTCACCGAGGATCGATGCCTCCTTCAAGTGGTACTTGGCTCTACCAGGGCTGCGTCGCCCTCTATCACTGTAAAACACTACTACTACTCTTTCTTCTACTACTACTGGCGTCACTACCACTCCTACGACTACGACTGCTGCTGCTATTATGAGTATTACTACTACTCGTCCTACTATTCCTACTACGGCGACTGCTAGTACTACTACCACTTCTACGACTACGACTGCACTTTTACTAGGATTTGTCCTAGAAGTGGTTCTCCTCCTCCTCCTCCTACGACTACTATGAGTACAACGAGTAGTAGGGGCGCGTCTGTGCTCGCTGCTGAGGCATCGTCACGGTTTACGCACACCCGGCCACCATAACGTTTTCCACTTCTGCTGCTACGCGCGTGCGGCTTCTACTGTATTTGAGTCTTCAGGATTGAACTACTGGTAACGTCGGCAGTACCGTAGCGCACGCGCACTCTTCGCAGACTACCAGACGCCAGTAGGGACGCCTCTTAGGGCTTAACCGGTAGCGGCCTTGGTAGTATTTTTGTTCCGTTGCTGCCGCACTTGGGAGTAGTTCTTCCACTGCTGCCGCTATTGGTAGTCTCTTTTCCGCTGGGAGTGCCGTTGCTAGCAGTTCGTCCACTGCTGCGTCCCCGACAGCAATAGCGGGGCTGCCCGTCTTCGCAGCCGACGTATTCCATCATTTGGCAGCTGCGTGTGTGGTGGCGCACGCGGGGATGACTCCTTCTCCTCTCCCTTGGGGCAGGAGGAGGCCAGTCCTCTGTTCTGTGAGGAAGACAACGAGTCTTCTCCCTGGTGGCAAGCGCCTCTCCCCGTCTTTCGTCTCTCCTCCGCTGCCGGCGGAGAAGTGTCTGCATAAGCCTCGCACACCGTGTAGCAACGACGTGTAGGCCGCTGCTGCCCTCAGAAAGCGCCCTTCTCACAATTTCTTCAGGGACACGATCACTTCTCGACTCGTAGCTCGCGCCACCGTCAGTCTTTCACTGCGACACGCGCTGCTGTGTAGTCGCACACGAGCTCGCAACATGCAACAATATCGCACCGGACGACGCTGCTTGGCTTCCTGCTGTTACTGCTGCTGTCTCGTCTCCCTGGCGGACGGGGACACGCTGCCCAGCACCACGCTTCCGGGAGCTTCGCCGCAGTGCCTCTTTGTGAGTAGCCACCCCTCCCCCTGCAGGAGAAGAAAAGGCCTGGTCGCGTGCATGCGGCTCCACATGCCTCCACAAAACGACGCGCTGTCTGCCACTTTTTTGCTGCAGTATACCCAGGGTGCTTGCACACAAACGGGGGCACATCCTGCGACCCCGCTCGTCGAGTTGTCCAGGCTCCCCAATCCTTTTTCTTTCTGCTCTGCTGCTGAGCTGTACTTCGCAGTTAGTTTACTGCGGCGCCGCCCCCTGCCGCCGTGCGAGCGTTCTGCGCGGGTCCTCACAGAAACTGACGTACCGGGGGCCCTTTGGTGGTGGCTGCTGCTGTTTACTTCTGCGCTGCTTCGGGACAACGTTCGCTTCCCTACATACGAGTACTGCTGCAAAAATGCGACACCCAGACTAACACTCCTGCTGCTGCGACGCGACTGCTGGTGCCACGCCGCCACCAGTCCTCTCGTAGCCTCCTGTTATTACTGCGACTACACTGTTGCTTCTGGGATGGCTGTCCGCGTCCAACTCCTGCTACGATCCTGCTGTTGCTTCCACTTCAACTGTTACGCGTCTCCTGGTGTGAAGAGTACGACCGTGTGTCGCTCTTCTGAGGACACTCCGACAGCTATAGATAAATATTTGCTAGCGGGACGACTGGGATTTATGGTGCTATCGCTACCGCTCCGCGCGGCACCACTTCCCCACCACCTGCAACACTTTGAACGACTCCTGCATCTTGGGGCTGTAGGAATCAGCGTGCGCATTTCTACGCCGACAAGGAGTGCCGACACGGAGGATTTGTCTTTTTTAGGTCAACAGGGCTCCCTACATGGGGGTTTGCAGCAGCGAAGTGAAGCACTTGTACTCTCAGTCGCTGCAAGCTGTAGCGATAAGGCTCTTGCCTTCACCAGTGGCTTTCCACTGGCACATCAACCCAGCAAAGAGCGGTCTTCTTGCCCAGCATACAGCGCTCTTGCGTGTCTACAGAACTGTACCCAAGCTGCAGCGCTCCTCGTGTTGCACTTGCGGCTCAGCTGCTTCTCTCCCTCCATGCTGCTGCTACGATGTGCAAGGTGGGGTCGCTGCTGCTGCAATTTGCGTGTGGCTGCTGTTGCTGCTGCAGCACCCAGAAATGGTGAAGGATCTCTTCGAAGCCCACGACGGCCTTCTGCCGCGCACTCTGGGGGTAAACTTTTCTTTTTTCCCATCTTCTGCTGTGGCTGCCACCACGTGCTGCATGGTCCGTATGTCTGGATGTGTATATATATATGTGTAGACTTATACACCGGAACAGGGATATTTTCAAGAGCGAAGCATTTGCTTCGCAGGGTCCACGCCGCTTCTCAGCCCTGCCAGCATTTCTTTCGCTCGGACACAGGCAGAGTCGTCCACTGCGCCGCTTTCTCATCTTCTCTTTGTCCACGTGTACGTAGACCTCTGTATACTCTGAACAAATCTACACACGTATATATGTATGTACATATTTATCTATGTATATAAACATATATGTATGCATACATATATATATATATATATATCGCATCTACGTTCTCTGAGCGACACCCTCTTCTGCTGTTCCCGTGTGTACGTAGATGCCTCTCTACTCTCAACAAATCTACACACGTATATACGTATATGCGTATTTACGTATGTATATACGCATATGTATGTATGTATATATATATATGTATATATACATGTATATATATATACGTATGTATCGCAACTACGTTCTCTGAGCGGCGCGCTCTCCTCCTCCTTGTCCGAAGGTGCACAGGTGTTTGTACACTTCGAAGAAGTGTACTCACACATATATATATATATATATATGTGTAAATAGCTATGTATAGACAGTCAGAAACGGCTGCGCGCATATCGTACGATTCTCTGCGATTCTTTTTCCTTTCTCTGTGTTCCTTCCCTCCCACGTGTTGATCTCTCCTGCGATGCAAACACTGGCGCAGGGGTCCACCGTGTGTCTGCGTCTGGACCTCTTTGAGCCTTTTGTCGTCATTTTCGAACAAAGAAATTTTATTTTTTGGGTCTCTCCACCATATTTGTGCAACGTGCTGCTTCCTCTCTTCATTCTTCGGTAACTCTCTCTCTCTGTGTCTCAGCTGGAACACACGTGTGGAGATGTGAACATTCGACGTGGTTCTCCTCTCCCGCTGTCTCCGTCTGTCTTTCTCCGTAGAGACATTTGACGCGTCTCTTCTCTGTCTCCGTTCGTCTTCCTCTCTCTTTTTCTCTCCCTCTGTCTCTCTTCTTTTTTTTATGTTGCTGCTTCTTCAGGCATACATGCATGCGTGCGCCGCCGTCCCTCAGGAGAAAGCGGAGCTGGTAAGCTCGCGAAGACACGCCCGCCAGTTGAACAGTCATAAGTTTTTGACTCAGCAGCAGCCCGGTCTCTTTGACGACGTTTGCAAGCACGCAGTCTCTTCCTGCTTTCTCTGTCTTTTCTCCTTTCTTTCTCCATTTGGACTTGTGGCGTCCCTGTCCTCTTATTCGTTGCAGTGTTTCTCTTTCGCTTCACGTTCAACACAAATATATCCACGCGTCCCTCTCCTGTTACTCCTTATCGAAGAAGAAATAACTTTTTCAAGGACTCCACAGCCTAGCCACGCGGGGCTTGCCCACAACTTTGCTTCCTTCTTTCTATGCACACGTACATCTATACATATATGTATGTGAATATACAGATACGTATGTATATGTGTATGGACAGATTCATATACATATGTGCATATGTGTGGGGGCATAACATTCCCTTTTGGTCAGTCCTGCAGCTGTCTCTTGATACGAAGATGTCTTGCTACATTTGTCGGACATACGTAGCGCCCGTGTGTTACTCGACGGGGTACGCACGGAAGAGAGACACAGAGAGAGAGAGAGAGTCGAGAGAAAGGAAGGACGCAAAGAAGAAACAGAAGAAGAAAACAAAAACAGAAGCGGACATGCCTGGTATGCGCTTCTCTTTGCATATATATATATATATATATATATATAGGGAGAGAAGGCGAAGGGGTGCTGTTTTGAAGTCCACATATATATACATACGTCGGTGTTTCTTCTTCCTACCTGTGTATGTATGTATGGATATATATATATATATGTATACGTGTATGTGTATGTTAATGTGTATATATATATAGAGAGAAGCACACACTGGCGTGTTTGTGTATATATATATATATATGTATGTACACGCAGGCAGGTAATCTTTTTTTTGTAGAGGCGAAGCCGTGTTCTTCACATATGTGTACGCCTGTTGGCATATACGTATGCGTGTATATATTCGTCTGTATGTGGAGAGAGAATAACAGAGAGGATGAGAGATGTAGAGAGGCGTGTACACACGTCGGGGCCTGACTTCTAACGTATGTGTAGTTATGTGCGTCAAGGTAGTAGTTGCATGACTCAGGCTTCTATATATACACATATACGTATGCACGCATCTGTACGGATGTATATATGCATATATGTGTGTATTCATGTATTCTTGAATGTGTATGTATTGATGTAGTATTTATGTATATATGTATGAAGGTGTTTGCGTACTTATACATTTATGCATGTATGTATGCGTATAGATATATGGACAACACCTACATCGATGCAGGCACAAGCAGATATACACATGAACGTCTCCACGCGTCATATACGTGTATGGAGGTAGGCATTCATATGCTTCTATATGTGTCTGTATCTACGTGTGTGTAAGTGTGTAAGTGTGTCTCTCTCTCTATATATATACATATAAATGTACATGTATGTGTATGTATGTATATATATGTATATTGATGTGTGTTTGTACGTATATAAATATATATATGTATACATACATAACGGAAGAGAAAGACAGAGAAAGAGAGAGGGGTATTCTCGACCTGCAAGGAAAACAGCGGCAGAGATGTGAGGCAACAGGAGATGGAACTCTGTGGGGTGCAGACGGAGAGCTCGTTTCTTATCTATTCTTCTTCGCTAGACTGCTGTTGCTGCGGTTGCGGCAGCAGGTAGCACTTACGTGCTGCGGCTGCTGCAGCTCTTGTTGCCGCTGCTTCTCCTTCACCAGCCGCCGGTCTTGCCACTCCTGCTGCTGCTGATGACTTTTTTTTCTCTCTCTCTCTCGCTGCTGTCCTGCTGCTGCCTGCGGCTGCTGCCTGCGGCTGTGCTGCTGCAGTGTTGCGCGCTTGGAGCGTGGGGCAGCATCGCAGGAAGCGCCGTGGGCTACGCGACGCTGCAACAGGCTGTTCCTGGGATCGCCGAGAAGGTAGCGGCTTCTGCTTCTTGTGCCCTTTTCCTTTTTTCTCTCACTTTCGGCAAACGTCCTTTCTTCTCCTTTCCTCGAAGAACCTCCTGAGCGGGGAGACGCGCATTAAAGCAAACAAACGACACTCTCTTTTACTCTTTTTTGTCCCCTCTTCTCTCCTTTTCTCGACAGCATCCTTCCTCTCGACGCTTCTCTTATCCTCTATATATGTATATATATATATATATACATATATATATATGGAGGTATTTATACTTGGAAGAGAGAGAAACCTAAGCATGTATATGTATATATATCAGTATATGTATATACACGTACTACATACATATATATCTACACTTACGTGAGGTTTACAGATAGACATATATATATATATATCTTCGCAGGAATTAATATGTGGAAGAGAGAGGAGAGCCAGAAGGAATGGTGGAAGGTATCTGCGTCCATATGCAGACAGAGCGATCCATACATCTACGCCCGCAGACGCACAGACCTGTCGTCCTGTGTACCCATATATATATATATATATATAAACGTTTGTCCACGTGGACATACGTGGCTTTGTTTCGCCTTACATATTTGCAGTAGATATCTGCATGTCTGTTTCCCTCCTGGGGGGACAGAACGAAGGACTTGTTCTGCTGTCTCTGGGTAGAGGAAAATTTCTTCAGGGAAACGTTCTTTATGCACCGAGCAGAGATGCAACGCAGCTGCTCAGCAACTGCAACATGCGAAGACTCCTACCTCCGCTGCCGCGCAGGACTCTGCTGCTGCTGCTGCACTAGCGGCTCAGACTGCTGATGGCGCGGTCTGCCGTAGTTCTGCTGCTGCAGCACGAGGACGTAGTGGCACGCCACGACTGCTGTACTGCAGCTGCAGCTACTGGCGCTGCAGCCGGATAGACTACCGCTGCTGTTACCTTGCTGCTGCTACGTCTGCTGGACGATGTGCTGCCCCACCTCCTGGTGTGCTGCTGCTGCTGCTGTTTGTGGGAGGTTCATCGGGCTGCGGTGCTGCTGCTGCTGTGGCCGCGAACTGCCTCTCCTTCTCGGGCTGCTACAAGTTGTATCATCGCTGCTCTGGCTTCAACTTTCTGCTGCTGCTGCTATTAACGTTCTGCTGCTGCTGCCTCGCACCTCCTCCTCTTCCTGCCTCGTGTTTGTTGTTGCTTCTGTTAACATTCTGCTGCTGCTCCGTCGTACTTCCTCCTCTTCCTGCCTGGTCTGCCGCTCCTGGTCTTATGTGTCCTGTGCGCTTGTAAATTTCGTTCAGCTGCCGCTGTTCCTTCACTTTCTGCTGCTGCTGTTCCTTCGCCTTCTGCTGCTGCTGTTGCTTCATCTTCTCTTGCCGCGGATGCCTTACCTTCTGCTGCTGCCGCTGCTTCGTCTTCTGCTGCTGGCGGCGCTTCGCAGTTTTTGCTGCTGCTGTTCTCCTTTGCTCTGCTGCTGCTGGTGCTGCTGCTGCTGCTCAGTCGACTGCTGCTGTTCCTGTGCCGCGTCTGCTGCGCCATATGTGCTGCTGCTACGAAACCTCCTCGTGCCGCGCGCTCCTCTCTCCTGCTCTCCCTGCCTTTCTACTCGCTCTGTCTACTGCTGCTGCACGCCTTCTTCCTGCTGTCTTTCTCTGCCACTGCTGCTCTGCTTCTTCCTGCTGCACCGATGCTGCTGTCCTCCTCCTGCCCTGCTGCTGCAGTACCTCGTGTGCCGCGTTCAAGTTGTTTCCCCGGCTGATGCCCCAGCAACTGCTGCTGTGCTGCAGCAGCAGCTGCTCGACTCTTCGCATATCTGGTACTACGGCTACGTGGGTGCCGACACCGCTTCTGGTTTCCGGTACTACTCCCGTGTCTGTGCTGCTGCAGCAGACGCTGCTGCTGCTTCTCCTCCTCCTGCCGCTGCCCGCCTCGCCGTCGGTTCCTGCCGCTGTTGCTTCTCCTCCTCCTCCTGATGCTGCGGCTGTCGGCCTCGTCGCCGGTTTGTGTTGGTGCTGCTGCTGCTTTGTCGACACGTGTGCTGCTGCTGCTGTGCTTCCTGCCCTAGACGGGTGCGTCCTGCTGCTGCTGCGGTGTCTGTGGCGGTATGTGGATGTGTGGGGCCGCGGCGCAGGTGGTGGAGCACTTCTTTGACGAGACGGAAGTTGCCAACTTGGCCGTTGATGCGTGGACGCATGCGCTGACGGGTTTGTAAGTCCCTTTGCTGCTTGCCTGCACGGCGCACGTGTGATGCCGCTCCTTGTCTCTTCTTTTGCTGCCCTCCTTTTCTCTGGTGTGAAGAAGTGAGGAAAACAGCGAGAGCAGATCGTCGCCAAAACTGAAGAAGAAGCAGAGCGAGAGCGAAAAGTGGAAGACAGCAACTGGTTGAGAACAAATCAATCAAAGAAAGCCAGAAACCAGAGAGAGAAAGAGTAAAGAGGCGAAGAAGAGAGAAAGGAGCGAAAACGACTTTTACAGGCAACAGCTCTCGTCTACCACGCTGTGCTCGCCAAAACAGAAGATAAAAAGAAGAGAGAAAGTGTTCGACACAGGGAAACATACATCGATATATATATATATGTATATATATATATATGTGCGTTTGTACGTGTAGGCGCACACACGTATATTTACGATGTACATATAGATATAAATATATGGAGATAGATAGACAGATATATGTATGTGTACATGTGTGTTTGTACGCGTGCATGCATATACGTACTTTCGCTGTTCGTCGGAGGCTCGATTAACTGGGGGCGCAGGCAGGGATGCGGTGGTATATAAATATACATATACATACACATATACATATATATATATATGGATATATGTGTTCGTATATATAAATCGGTGCATGCGTGTAGAGGCTGCTGCTGCTTGTGTTCCAGGAGGGCGCTTTTGCTGCGATCCACCGACGAACATTTCTTTTCTTCCGAGGAGGAGGGATATGTGTGGATAACTCGGGAGAGAAAGAGAGACAAAAGAAGAAGAAAAGTAGAAGTATTTGTCTCTTAAGTCTCTCGAGGAGTTGAATACCTACCTCCTACCGGATGCATCTGGAAGACAGGAAATGAAGCAGTCTGCACATGTGTATATATATGCATGTATATGCATATAGGTAGGTGGATAAGTAGGTAGATAGGATAGATAGAGAGATAGATAAAGACGCCTTTGCCGTGTGTCTCTGTCTCCGTCTCTGTCTCCCTCTGTCTCAGTCTCCCCCTCCCTTTCTCTCTCTGTCAATATCTGCAGATAGGTACATACGTTTATATGGAGACATGAATGCCGTGTCTATTCACATTTATATATGTATAGATAGAGAGAAAGACTGATAGGAAGACACATAGACAGATACGTAGATATATACATATATGTGTAATGAGGCGTGTGCCGTGTCTACACGCATGTGTATATATATATGTATAGAAAGGTAGTTTCATTGTATGTGTGTGTAGGTGTGCGGACGTCAAGACATTTCCGTCTGCAGGAGGCAGGGCGGTGTACTTTTGTTGTGCAGGTCAAGGAGCGGAGCGTCTGCCTCGGTGGAGAACATTTTGAAGGACGTCGTGATTCCGCAGGTGCAGCTTCGCAGGCCTCCACGTCCCTTCCTTTAGAAGAGAATCTGCCCCCGTGTAGTTGCCCGTGCCCGTCTCTCTTGCCGTCCTCAGGCGTCTCTTTGCTGCCTCCGTCTTGGCCCCCTGGTGTGTCTGCCTCTTCTCTGCTCTCCGCTCTTCCTTTCTTCCGCCGTCTCCCGTCTCTTCCTCGTTCTTCGTTGCTGTCTCCCCGTCGAGACGCACAAGTGGCCGATGCGCGTAGACGGGGTGGCTGCGGAGACCGAGGAGGACGGAGAAGTTGGAGACGGCAGCAAAGGGAGGACATCTCTGCAGTGATATTCATCTCCGTGTGCCTCTGTGTGCGCCAGCCTATTTTCAACGAAGTCTACACAGAGATGTATGTCTCCGCGCCCCACACAGAGAGACAGCGAGACAGAGACAGACAGGGAGACGGAGGGAGACGGAGGGAGACGGAGGGAGACAGATAGACAGAGAGAGAAAGAGAGTCTTTTATTTGTATTCCTCTGTGTATCCCACCGTATTCATATATATATGAAACCCTGCGCCACAGAATACTTGTCTGCGGTTCTCTGCGCCAACGTGTTCCTCTCTCTCTACATATGTATGGATGAGATAGTCTTTTCTATTCGTCCTCTGCAGCACCACATTCCTCTCTCTATATATACCTATCTGTCTACCTATATATATGTGTGTATACATATGCATATATGTAGACATATATATATGTATTTATATAAGATAGTCTCCTTGGTTCTTTCCCTCTGCGGCACCACGTCCCTCTCTCTCTCTCTACCTATCTATCTATCTATGTCTACATATATACATATACGTAGATATATATATATGTGTATATATATAAGATAGTTTCCTGGATTCTTTTCCTCTGCGGCACCGCATTCCTCTCTCTATGTATATATGTATGTATAGGATAGTCCTGTTGGTTTTTCCTCTGCGGCAGCACACATACCTGTCTACCTGTCCATACATATATACGTATGTGTAGAAGAAGATGGTTTTCTTGATTCTGCCTGTCCGGAGCACATTTCTTTCTCTCTCCACATGTTCGTATGAGGTAGTTTCCTTGGTTTTTCTGGTCTGCGGAAGCGCTGTTTCTTCTCCCTGTATTTATATATGTAGATACGTATGTTTTTATCCGAGTATATAAAGGCGTCAGGATATGAGTGAGAGAAAAGGAGAGGGAGTGCATGCGCTCGTGACGGAGTTCGCGTATTTCCTTCTCCTCCGCTTCCCCTTCCTTGCTTGCCGGTCTCTTTTCGTCTGTCTTCTCTTTTATCTCCGCATTTGTGTCCTCTCGTCAGCAACAGGCGAGGGCCCTTCCCGTCGACGCGTGTCTCGGCGGAGGGGCGTCTTCTTCCGCATGTAGAAGTGTGCCCCCCTTTCTCTTCACGTTTCTTCCTCAGCAAGTCTCTGAAAGTCTTAGCGAGTTTCTGTGAAAAAGACGGAAGGCGAGAGAAGAAGGGCAAGAGACACAGAAAGACGTGCTGCTGCCGAGAGAAGTGTGATTATATATGTATGTGTAGATATGTATTGTGTATACGTATACGTATATGTGCATGTGTGTGTGCATGTGTGTGTGTGTGTGTAACTTCCTCGGGTTCTTTTCACCCCTCTCTGCCTCTCTCTTTATCTCCCCCTTTCTCTGGTCCTCTCCGTTTCTCTCTGTCCCCTCCCTTTTTCGCTGGTCCCCTCCCTTTTTCGCTGGTCCTCCCCCTTTCTCTGGTCCTCTCCCTTTTTCGCTGGTCCTCCCCTTCTCTCGCTCTCCCCTTCTCTCGCTGTTTGTCGCTCTTTTTGTCTCTCCCTTTCTCGTTCTTCTTCCTCTCTTTCTCTTCTTCCCTTCCCCTCCGTCTCCATCCCGTCCCCCCCCCCCCGTCTCCTTCCGTCCCCCCCGTCTGTGATGGGCAGCAACCACGACAAAGGGAGCTACGCGCGCGCGCGTCCACGCCGTCACTTGCGTGTCTGCAGCATCTTTCATAGAGCTTCCCATGTATATAGATGTTACGTGTGTGTACGCGTATGTATGTATGTTCCGGAGACTCGAAGGAAATTCGTATCTCTCCTCTTCTTCTCTCTAGAAGGAAACGCGCAGCAGCAGGCAGATATAACTCTGCCTTTCGGCTGCCGGGTTTTCTTTTCTGCAGACGCTGAAACTTCACATGGAGAGACCATTCGGAGAAAGTCGAAGGCACTCCTATCCGCTTCTGAAAGGTTACTTTGTCCGCTCTCTCTATCTGTGTGAACCGTTGTAACAAAACAGAAATACACGTGCGGCCAACGAGAAGAGAAAGGCGCCGGTTTCAACACCACATCACACAGACTCCCCTGCACCACACATCTACCTGCAACAACCATTGCAACTCTCTACCTATCTATCTATATGGAAAGATAGAGAGAGATATAAATCTACATATATATATGTATGCTTAGGTGTATGTGTTTCTATATAGTTTGTATATACATGAAGAGAGAAAGACATACATACATATACATACATATATAGATAGATAGACAGATAGATACACGTGTTTCTTTACTATCATATGTATTTATCTATGTGTGTCTCTCTGCATGAACCACAGCAACTCTCTGTCTGTCTATGTGTGTATATATATATAGAGAGAGAAAGTGAGAGACACACACAGATATATGTATGTATATTTCTCTTCTTTTGTATATACGTAGAAAGAGAGAGACATATACAGAAATATACATGTATACGTTTACATATATATATATGTGTGTCTCCCAAATGTTTGTATTTGTCATCTGTGCGGATGTCTCGGCGATGTCCATCCATCTGTTTGCTGATAGGTGGTCAACACACATATCTCTCCCCCTGTACTCCCACACTTACCTCCATATATATTATCCCCACATATATATATATATATTCTCGTATATTACGTTAAACTCGTCTTAACGATCTCCTGTTTTTTTTCCTTTTCTCTCTTCTTCTCTTCGTTGACATCTCTCGAGAAGCGGTCGTCGGCTATCTGCTGCTCTGGTGGCTTGTCGCTCTGTCTCTGTCTCTGGGTGTGCGTCCCACTCATCCTCCTCGCATTTCTTCTGCATTCGTTTGTGTCTCCCTTTTTCTTCGTCTTCTTTTTCGTGTCCTGTTCTCGTCACTTTTTTGTCTCTCTGCCTTTCCCGTCTTCCGGGCCTTCTTCCCCTTGCGAGAGTTCCCTTCCTTTGTGTTGGCGTCTTCTCGCTAGTCTCATACTACTCGTGGCCTCGGACTTGTCCTGCCTTTTCGTGTCCTCTTCTTCGGCTTCTCCACTTTTCTTCCTACCCACGTCTTTTCTGTTTCTTTCCGTCTTCTTCGTCTTCATCACTTTTGCCCGCCCTTCTGTTCGCTTTCTCGCTTCGCCTCCGGCCCGCTCTTCCTGCCTTCTCCTTCCCTTCCTCTTCTCTTTTTCGAGTCGTCCCTTCTATTCTCTCCGAGACTCATATCCGCAGCGTCAATGTCGTCTCTGTATACGTGTGTATGTGTAAGTGTATATATATGTATGTGCAAATGTGTACATAGGTATTCATATATATATGTGGATATATATATATATATATGTATATATGTATGTATGTGCCTCCGTATACCTATATGTATGGAAATATGTACATAGATACACACATATATATTTATATGTGCCTGCGTGTATCTATGCGTATTTGCGTGTATGTATATGTATGTGCACGTATGCATATGTGTCTGGGAAACACGTATATACTGATAGGTATACGTGTGTGTAGATAGATATAGATAGATATAGACCGAGACGAATACATACCAACGTTTATATATATTTTGACGTAGATGAGTATGCCCGTATGTGTGTGTCTAACGCATATTTGCACGTGAAAGTAAGTATATATGCTTTTTCTCTGGTTCTCTATATGTGCATATATGAATATATATATATGTATATATATGTGTATATATATGTACTCATATATACTTCTTCTGCCCATATATATATACACATATATACGCACGCATGCACGTCTACATATGTCTGCCTGTCTCTCTATATGTGTCTGCACAAGCCTATTTGTATACGAATATACATGCGCGTTCGAACATATATGTATATATTTGTGTCTATGTATTGATCTAGCGATCTTCCCACACATATATCCATGTATCTGTATACAAACCTATATGCGTATGACCTGCATATATGCATATGTGTACACATATATACATACATGTTTGCCGATATATATGAAGATATACATGCATCAGGAGGTCTCTTGTAAATCGAAGGAGAGACAGCAGCTGCAAAAGGAGACAGCTTTTAGTGTAAGAAGTTGAAGACGCAGTTGCAGCAGAGGGAGACAGAAATGTCCACAAGAAAAGGAACCGTTCTCCTCAGGATCTTGCAGCTACCACTACACAGGTACACACATACACACGTATATACATGCATAGATATATACGTCCATACGTCGGCCACACAGTCTTCAAGAATAGATAGCTATATATGTATCTGCTGATGTACGTATGGGTGAGAACAGCCTAGCTCTCCGCTGTATATGTGTGACTACATCTCTACATGTATAGACTCGTGTCTTTGTCTCCACTAGAAAGAAATGGATAACGATAAATACATACATGCGAATAGATATATATGTCTGTGAATATGTGTGTGTGAGTGTGTGTGTAGGACACGTGTATGTGCGTGTCGACGAAAGACGGGTGCTTCCGTTTCTTCTCCCTTTTTCTGTCGTTTCCGTTCATTTCCTTCTGCGTGAGAACTTCCCTGCGACTTCCTCTCCCTTCCTTTCCGGTTTCACTTCTTCGGTCTTCTCCGGTTCTTCTTCAATGTTTCGTGCGAGCAGCGCTCTCCTGCAGCAAAGAAGCCGTGCACCTCTTCTTCGCCTCGACGCCGTTCCGCCTGCTGTTGGTCGATCCGTTCTCGGAGGACTCAAGCGAAGGTACGCCTTCCTTTTCTCTTGTCTTTCTTGTTCTTCTTTCCGTCTTTTTCTTCTTCGATCTTCATCGCTGCTCTTTCTGCTCTTCCTCTGCCGCTCTCTTCCGGGTCTCCGGTTGCTGCCTTCTTCTCCCCTCCCTTTTCGTTCTGCTGCTCTCCATCTTGTCGTCCTTCGTGCGTCCTTCAGTGTTGCGTCTCTTCTTCCTGCCTTTCCTTTCCGCTTGACACTCTTCTCTTTCACACATCCCTGTCCTTCTTCTTCTTCTTGTACTTCTTCATCTCTTCTTTTGGCCACTTCTTCTCCTCTTTTGCTTCCCTTCCCACACACGTCGTTTGTTCTCTTCTTCTTCTTCGGGGTTTCTCTTCGCGCTCTTTATCCCCTCCGTTCACTTCGTCTTGTCCTTCCCTTCTACGTTGCTGCCTTCTTCTTCTCCTCTCTGTCGCACGTTCTTCACCGCAGCTTGTCTGCGCCGAGCGTCACTACCTGCGTGCTGCTGCGTCTTCTGCCGAGCGTCTCTCCCTTACGTCGTTTCGTTTCGCCTCCTCCTCCCCTTCTCCGTCCGTTCCTTTCTACACACCTCTTCGCCGTTTCTTCCATTCTTTGCTCCACTAAAGAACCCCACTTCTGCTGCTTTTTCATTTCTTCTTCCTTCTCGTCCTGCGCCACGTCGCTCTTCGAAGCCACTGACTTTCTCGTTTTCTTCTTCTCCCTTTTCGCCCTCTCTAGCACCTCTCCGGCAGGGTGCTTGCACATTTCCCTCTTCCGCGTGCGTGTACTTTTACTGTCTGCCCAGCAAAGTATGCGAAGAACGACTTCTTGAAGGCCCTTCTGAAAGTGCACCGCGGCTGGCTCGGCGGTGTCGTAGGTAAGCAGCAACACCCCAAGAAGGAGTCGAGAAGACTGCGATAGGTGCCTGCAGAAAAACAGAGAAGACACACATAAAGATATATATATATATAGGCGCGCAGGTGGTGGGTCTATGTGTACTGTTATCACGCCACTACTAACATAGGTGTATATTATTATGAAGAAATACCCCACGTACGTTTGTCTGTCTACCCACCTGGACCTGCGCAGGTCTTCACATAACTCGTACTCATTCAGAAACTGCAAGGAAGAAGCGCGTACAGACGTTATCTACCTGTGTGATCTACGTGGTTGTATGTATGTATCCAAACTATCCCTACAGTATGTTAATATATATATATATGTGTAGCTACCTCATCTCTGGGTGCAGGTCGGCAGCAACACACTGCTCTTAGTATACCTGCCTGCGTGTGTTGTGTATACGTGTGTGTATGTGTATATATCTGCGTGTATCTGTGTGTGTGTGTATGTATATATATATATATATATATATATACGTGCATACGTGTATATGTGGGTATATATATATATATACGTGCATACGTGTATATGTGGGTATATATATATATGTGTATGTGTGTGTATATATATAGATGCGTGTGCACGTGTGTATATTTGGGTGTATATATATATATATGTATCTGTGTGTATATATATATATATATGTGTATATATATATGTGTATATGGGTGTGTTTGTGTGTGTGTTGTATATGTGTATATATATACATATGTATGCGTGTGTATGTGTATATATATATATATATGTGTATGTGTGTGTTTTGGTGGAAGTGACTTCACTGCTAAAAGCATGCGCACAAGCATGCACTTGTTTGTTTGTCTCTTGAGAAGTTCAGAGAACTCCCCGGAAGAAAATGCAGAGGCCCGTAGAAGATGCGTGGGTTCGACAGATAGTAGTAGGAGATATAGTGCAAGAGAGACATGATCGTAGCTGCTCTTATGGAGAAGCGCTTAAGACTTATTAATGGCTACGGGAAGGGAGAAGGAGAATGTGAGAGAGAGGGGGACGTGAACAGAGACAGAGAAGTGTACGTGTGGACACCCCTACACACACGTTTCTAGCCGTGTAGAGACAGAAAGAGAGAAGTACGCGGGATGTGCCCACATACATATATATATATGTATACACATATATACATATATGCAAGAAAGGAAGAAAAAAGGAAAGGAAGAAACAGAAGAGTATTTTTGTAGGGTGTAGCAGTGGGGGGGTGGGAGAGCGAAGTATGGGGAATATGTGATGATACATATATATATGTGTATATATGTAGTGAGAAGGGCAGACGCATGAGGCACCTGCACACACACATATATGTGTATATGTGTGTATAGACACAGAGAGAGGAGAAGGAAGATCTGTTCGGAGAACAGCAGTGTGTGTGTGGGTGTGGGGTTGGCGTTGGCTGAGGTAGCGCCGTAGGGGGGGGAATGTCGAAAGGTCCAGGGATCAAACAAGAGAAAATTGCCGTCGAGTGTTTTGAGAACTTTGCCTTTCTCCAACGTGAAATTCGTCGATACTCTCAGCTGAACTCAAGCACAGCTCTTGTTCAGCGTTGCAGAAGAATAAGAAGAAGAAGAAAAGAAGGTATTCCTTCGTTACAGCAGCTTGGACATGGAGGGGAAGACCGGCGGATTTGCAGTGGGAGCCAAGAGGGATCGCTCCTCCGCCGCGTGGTGCGCACATCGAAGCGAGTGTTCACACAGAGACGCGGAGGAGAAACTTCGCCAGTTGACTCGTATAGAGAAGAAGGACGGAAAGTATACGTTTGTGTGGGACGCTGCGTGTATATATATGAGATGGCGGAGAGGAAGGCGCAGTGACTCACCGGCAGGAAGAACACACGGCGGATGGAGGAGGAAGCCAACACGTGCCCAGGGGCAGCAGCGAGCGAGACAGCCACCGCAAGGGGGACGGACGGAGAGAGACGGACAGAGCCGGAGACACCGCACAGATGGAGACGGAGACATAGAGGCACAGAGACACACACAAACACACAGACGTAAAGACAAGGGAGACAAGAAGACGGACTTTTTTTTGCGGTCTTGTGCGCCATTTCTCCAGCTGTTGGCTGAGTTCAGCTTCTTGTAGAGAAAATCACTCGGTAGAAAGACCTTCAAGCAGCTGTCGCTGTCTAACAGGGGGACGCCCAGCTGCGTGGGGCTGCTGCGGTGCGTGTCGCAAAAGCAGACACCTCCCTGTTTTTTGCGGTCTGTTTTGACCAGACGCTGCCCTACGTTCTCTCTTCTATCTTCTCCGACGTCCCTTAGAAAAAGAAGATTCGTGCTGCTGTTGCTGCTCATACGCCTTCTCCCATATCTCCCCATCTCTGTGCTTCTACACGTGTGTACCACGTGTCGATAGAGCACGCTGGTACTGGCGTAACAGGGGATTTCTACAGACGCGTATATATGTGTGTATATACGTCCTTACTACGTACCCAAGTGTATATATATATATATATGTACACCTCGTTACCACGTACACGTGTGTGTGTATGTACATGGTTACCACATACGTACACACATGCATATATATATATATATGTAAGTCGTTACTACATACACGTGTGTGTGTGTATAAATACATCGGAACCACACACACGCGTGTATGTATACATGTCGTCATACGTATATATATATATGAGATTATGTATATATGTCGTTCCTACATATTTGTGTACATGTACATACCTCGCACACACATATATATGTGTGTATCTATACGTCGCTACTACACCTGTGTGTGTGTATACGTCGTTGTCGTTACAACGTCCATTTGTGTGTGTATATCCGTTGTTCCTACATACATATATACATTATATGTGTATGTACGTCGTCACCACATACGCGTGTATATATGTACATAGGTCGTTACTACTTACATGCGTATACATATATGTATGTGTATACGCTGTTCCTACATACATACGTGTGTTTGTGTATCTATAGGGCGTTTCTCCACATGCGTGTGTGTAAGTACGTCGCTGCTGCTGCGGTGCCCGTGGATCGACGACGTGACAAACGTATACGTGGGTGGGTACATACGTCCTTCCTAAATACATGCATTTTTGCCCACAACATCGTTTTCCTCTCTTCTTCTCTCTACATATATGTATATATATGTGTGTGTACACGGTTCCCCAGTTAAACGCGCAGCTAGAGTGACCAAGTATCACTTTTTCCCTTTTTTGTTGAGGTGGGATGCAGGAGAAGGACAGCAGAGAACTAGCGTTGAATACGTAGCGAACTGCAGTGCGCGCGGTCGTTTTGCACGTGGACACGCTAATATATGTCTGCAGAGAGAGAGAGAGAGGGAGAAGGAAATTGTTTCAACACGTCTGTCTTTCTGTTGACACGTGTCCTGCTGTGTGAGGGCACCTTCTTCGTCTGTTATCTCCCAGCTTTGCATGTCTGTCCTCACGTCTGCGTCGTTCGGTCTGTGTGTGTGTGTGTGTAAACGTGGAAAGGAAAGCCGATGTGGCTCTCGGTATATCTCTGTGTATGTGTGCGCATACACAAGCGTCTTGCAGCAAAACACACGCGCTTCTTGTCGCCCACTTCTCAACACGTCCACACGTCCGCATGCAACACAGGAGTCGCCAGCGGGGTCAGGCATGTCTTTTTGATGTGTGTGCATATATGTGTGAGATATACGTACACATGCGTATATATATGTGTGTACGTATGTGCAAAGGGGCACCGCTGCTTTTGCCGCATTTCCGCAGATGAAAGTTATCTCTCGAGGCTGGAGGAACTGGCAAATGGCGGCCCTTTCTACGTGCCCCCGGGTAAAAAGGAAGTCGTCGACCTGTTCTTCGTTTCTGTCGTGAACCGTTGTTCTCTGTTAGTAGGCGCTGCGTGAGATGTATCACACGTGTGTCGCGGCGACGTGGGCCAGCAGACACAGACACGAAGATAGAGAGAGGCACCTGCAAATTTGTCGGTGGAATGTGCTGCGAGAACTTTCGAGCCCACGCGCAAGAACAGCACGCGTGGTAGGGCGTTGTAGCGTCCACGTCCGTGTCTTGTTTCTCAGCAAAAAAAGCCTCTCTCTTGAACATGGGCAGGAACAACAGGCCTACCAGTACGTAGTAATGTCTACGTCCAAATCTTGTTTCTCAGCAAAGAAAGCCTCTCTCTTGGACAGGGGTGTCCTCACGCTGCCGCTGTATGTGTGCAAGCAGTAGACGTTCCCGGCGAAGCAAAGCGCAGATACCGTCCGCCGTAAATGTATGCACAAGCCCGGCAGCTGTGTGAGTTTTACTGCGCCCACACACGAGACAAGAGCGCAAGCAGCATTGTGAACGGTGGCGCGCCACGTGCGTCTTTTTCTCCCTCGTCCGTTCTTTGTACCTTCTTCACGTTCAAGCCCGAGTATCCACTGATTCATCAAATCGAGAGAATATTCGCGGATGCGTGCTTTTTGAATACAAAGCTGGGTGTGTGTGTGTGTGTGTACGATATGTATTGGGCTTGTACATGTATAAGCGCTTGCTCGTTTGTTGCCACCACGTGTCTGTGCGGCAACAAGATTCGTGCGTTCGTGCCTAGACGGAGAGAGAGAGACTCCCAGCTTTGTGTGAATGTATACGAGAGAGGACGTGCTTCTTTCTCTCTACATGTGTGTGTGTGTGTGCATGTGTGGGTATTTGTATGTGCTGTTGGGGTTTTCTACGTATATCTCTGGGTAAAGACAGAGACACACAGGTGGGTACGTCGCCGTATCTGCGTACGCGGTGCGCGTTTTCGCGCGCTTCTCAGCAGGTGTGTGTGTCCGGAACTGTCCCACAGACGTGGAAATTCGTCTGTCAGACGCGTTATATTTTTTCTTCCTGGTCCCTGTCTTCCTGTTTCTGCGAAGTCTGTGGCATTTGTCTCTCCCCCGGCGCAAGTCTTTTGAAACTGTTGCTTTTTTTTGTCTTTTTACGTTCCTGTCACCGGCACGCGCCTACTAATCCTGTGGTGACTCGTTTAGTTCCTGAGAAATTTTGTAGTAGACTCCTTGTGTCTCTGAACCGATCTTTTTTACGTAGCAGGTATGTTGGCTTTGTGCTTTCTTCTCGTCGGCACATCCTGTCAGTCTTTTCTAGTAGGGATGAAAACGCAGAAAAACGGGAAACCTGCTGATTTGTGTGAAGACCGTGGGGAGTACATGCTTCGCTGTCAGCAAAAAAGTGATTCCTTCCGGTAAAACGCTTTCTGCGGGGGTCTTGTCCTGTCCTCCTTCCTCCGCTTGCTTCTTTGCAGTCTTACGACGATGAGTTGAATGTTCTTCTCCGCTTTTTGAAACAACCACATGTACGTAGTCGTTCACTTCAACTTTTTGTCGCGCAGTGAAAAACGTCTTTGCCTTCCTGTGTTGTGTTTTTTGCAGGTGCGCGCCCCGCAGATCCTTCGCAAAGTACCGCTTCGTAAAAAATTTTGGCGCCTTCGTTTCCTCCTATTCTCAAATATACAGACAGACTTTATTCTGTCTACGTAGCTATGCCACATACACGTGTGTATATATATACGTATTTGTAGGCAATTTGTAGACGTACAGCTGTAGGCACACATGTAGAGAATCGTACAGATTTTGGCCGGTAACCGTCCTTGGTGAAATCTGCGGAGACATACACACACACGCAGGCGCTGACATTGCCAGTGAACTAAGGAGAGCACCGCCACAGAGACACTACCCGCGGGCATCCCGAGAGACCAAGATATACATGTAAATCAGGGCATGGAGGTCCAGTGGACCGGGCACGACACAGATGTGGATAGTGTCGCCCTTTCTGCGGAGATGTGGAGAGGAGAAGAAAATGCACAGGCAGGATTTGTGTGCCTTTGACGTGACTCTACAGGAGAGCCTGCGCAACGCGACAAACGTGTATGTGTAGGTGGGTAGGGGGACAGAGGCGGGACGCCGCAGAGAATGCTTTGGAACCGTGTGTTCTAGTGCTGCTTGCTGTATGCACGTGAACACAAGGAGGAACAAGAGAAAGTTCGACACAGGTTTGAAAGAAACGAAAACCTCGCGTTCACGTGTGTGTCAAGCGTCTTCTCTCCGGAGCACAAGAGACGCGCGTCTGTCTACGCTGACACCTCCTCCCCAGGTGTGCATTTTACGAAGAAATGAAGTGCCGAAAACACAGCGGATCGCAGGCCGTTCTCGAGCGTTGCAGCTGCGATACGTCTTAGGAGCGCTGCGATGAGCTGGGTGTCTCTAGGAGTGAAGCTTTTATACAGGAATTAGACTTACACGAGAGTACGCAAAGCAGTGGGTGTCTGTACAGTGCGTGGCGACGGACGCATGAAGGAGAGATAGACTGCGTCAAACTCGTGCAGTTCTAGAGGAATGTGAGAGGACTTGTAATGCGAGAAAGATGTCTCAAGGAGGTACACATGAGCAGTCTCTCAGCTCTGAAGCAGATGAGTTCAACTGCTGGCGCAATCGCACTGTGTCGAAGAAGGTTGTTGAGGTTGTTCATATATTCTCACACACGCTGAAGGAAATATGGGAGACATGTGGACGACGGATCTCGCTTCTCTGAAGGAGTTTTTTTGTGTTTTCTGTACATCTGCAGCACCGCTGCAACAACACAACACCAGCAGCAGGATGAACGCCTACACGTGTGACACGAAGCCCCTGCGTTTGAGCCACAATCAGTACATCGCACAGGGTGTGCATCAGTTCACAATGTCACTTTGCAGCTACTCATCTATTGTAACGACACAAGGATTAGGAAGCCGCTGAATCAGATACACAAAAGGAGAAAATCAAGAGGAATCGCGTGGCTGCAAGCCAGGTGCAGTCTTACATGTATGGAGGTCTTCGTATGCCCATGCATTTGGGTTATAATGTATTTTTGCGCGCACGCGTCTGTGCGCACGGGGGGCCTCCTTGTAGACGTCTGCATTCTTACACTTGTGTACGTGACACATACTTTTTCGTGGACCACAACTGTACGAACACGCGCATACGACTTTCATGTGGATAACATAGAGCGTGAACATACATGAGCACAAAGTGATAGATGTGTGTATCTGTACCTACATTTACATGGATCCTGTATTACCATTTATGTGTATGTATCTACATTTCTGCGTCTATGTACTCGCACGCTAGAAGCCGAATTACGTATATATATATATATATATATATATAGTGCGTGGGTAAAATCCTTCGGGCCTGGACCCAGCTTATCCAACCTACAGAGACAAGTCGTCTTGAGAGGCACCTACGGGCAGTTTTGTCACTCGAACGCACGTGAACCCTCGTAGATATCTGTGTATGCATGTACTGCTACGTACGCGTAATCGCGTACCTATGCAAGTACGCGTACACCTGCGCTTAACCATACTCTACCTATGTATACGTGTATGTACATATGTATATATATGTATATACATATACATATATGTACATACAGACATAGGTGTAGGTGTTGGTTTCCGATGTAAAATACCTTAAATTTTTCGACAATTTGTGCCGTCGAAAAGGCCAACCACGTAAACGTCTTCTGAATTGCCTTCTTTAGAATGCGTAGCGCTTTGTTGAAAGCATACTTGTGCAGTCGCCATTGCAGGATACACGACATCCATTGTCGCGCCGCCGTCGCGCGGACGCAGCTCTAGATGCTCCGTGTGTGTACATATAGACACTGTATCCGTCCATCTATGTATGCGAGTATGTATTGACCCGCTCGTGGCGCATCTTTATTTCACTTCCTTATCTGGTCATCTACTCACAAGGGTATTGAAACACCTTTTAAAGACATGAATACGTAGTTTTTCTTTCAGGAGTAAGACCACGCACACTTTCTCACTTGCGCAGACGGAAGCACAGAGGGAGAGATGCACACGAGAGCAAGCGGGCATCTTTAAAAGTATTTGCGTCAAGCGTAACGTTGATTACATTTCAACTCTACAGTGCCTACGTTCATGATTGCACGGACACGCAGATATCAATCGTGACCGAACAACAATTATCGTGCCACGCCGGCGATACAAGCTGTCGTCTGCGTTTACAGCTTTCACTGCGCTGTGGTCTTGCATGTTAGTATTGCTCTGATACAGCGATCCTTCTGCATGCAAGTGGCTTTTTACGCACCAGTAGCCAGCTCAACTAGCCCTTTTTGCAGCAGGTGTGTTCAGCTGGTGGATCCCCGTCGGTGAAGCGTTGCTCGCCGTATACCTTTTCACTGTTTTTATAAAGCTTCTGGCGACCAGGAGACCGAGGTTGGTTGCTCTTCATACAGTGTTCTGCAAAACCTCCAGAGAATCCCCAGAGCAGGAAAGAGGCCACGGATTAAAACTTGATTATTGCAGACAGAATGAGTTCGCGTTAGCTGAATTCTCTTCTGACAGCAGCGTGACACGCTGCGATCACGCTACTTCCGATGTGAGTGTGCGAATGTGGTCGACTCGAATGCCGGCGGATCCTGGGCCCCAAGTTTGCAGCAGAACGCACGTACGTACGTGCTGCCTTCCTGCTGTGTGCGCATACTTCACTACTCAGTACGTACGTACAAGCCTGATAGTGCTTCTTTTCTGCTGCATCTGTGCGCACGCGTCACTACGCAATACGTACGGACATAAATCGTAGGGGTACCGGATTATCAAAACCCGCCTACGACCAAGCAACTCCTCATGGTTGTATGCAGAAGGATGCATTGCGAACCTCCGTGTCACACGCGATATCTAACGAGGCACTGACGGGAGAGGCAGCAGCTTACTGGAACGCTCTATCTGAAAAAAGTGTTGATATATTGTCACTTCATGCGTGTGCCCTGACACATTCCTACAGCTCACCTGTAGATTCAAACGCACGCTGAGTCCGTGGACTCAGAGCAGAACGCTGTTTCATGGCAATCACATTTGACTTCCTGGAGCAGCGCCACAGACAAATTGCTCGTACTGCGATCGAAAGATGATCCGCATCTAGAGTCGAGGCATTCACACCATTAGAGTATAAACAGGAAAGAGGACAAAAAATTTTCTATGACACTCAACAAAAAGCCATGCACAAACAATGCAGTTGTTGGTACTTTCCACCGCATGCCTATGTGTCAGCGTTCAGATGCTCAGGCGTCCATGACTGATTTTCGCGTCCCCTCCCTGCACCCGTCTGGCTTGTCCAGCGGTGAAAAATTAGTTTCGAGACTAGTGCGGGGTTAGTTCTTACAGGGTGGGGAATACAGCGAGATGTTCGCACGAATGGGCACGTTCCACCCAAGGTAGTAAGGAGCAACTGATAAGGTTCAACATCTGCAAAGCTAAAAACAGGGTCCCCTGCACAAAAATATCTGCTGCAGAAGCGACGCCGCCTCACTCAACATGGCAGGGTGTCTTCGTCGAGAAGTCTGGAAAGGCTTATTACCAGTTTTGAAAAATCGCCCTCAACTGTGAACAACAGTTGATTCCCATCATTCAGCGTTAACGAATTTCGCCACACTAACAGCGTTTCCGCAGACACCGTCTTTTTTCGCGGAATAGAATTTCGCCCACACGTGGAGCTGTGCGCTACAACTACGTGGAAGCAGTCCCTGGTACACTCCTTGTCCTGAAAAAAGTTTCCCTGCTCACTTTCCTTGTTGAGAGAATCATGGTGTCACATCGCATCTCCCTGGCTCCGTACGTCCGTGTTGTCCGATGGGTTCTATGTGGTAGGTAGCTGTGCGTGCGTAAGGAAAACGTTTTTTCTTCAACTTCGCAGAGCCGGACAATTCGAATGCATCTTTTGTCCATGTATGGGAGATACAGCCCCGCAACTTCGCAGAGCCGGACAATTCGAATGCATCTTTTGTCCATGTATGGGAGATACAGCCCCGTCGCTTGAGAACGCTCTCAAACGCGTTCAGGCAGAGCTCAAGGCTACGCTGAGTTATTCTTTCAAAAGGACACTTCTTGCCTTGAAAAGTCTAGTCCAGACGTACCGATGACTAGCAGGGTCGGAAAGCTCGTTCGTGGTGTCGGAGTCAAAAACCGCTTGCAAAATCTCTTTTACGCCCGCCGGAAAGTATTCCTTTCTGTAACCATATTGCGTCTTGGGCGGCAATGACTTCCTTTCTGCAGGGTGAGATCCTACCTTCCTTCTTGGTGTCCTCGTCATGTTGTGTATTCCCGAGCTACCCACACTAAAAGTAGTAGTAGTAGTAGTGGTAGTAGACTGAGGACTAGGATGCGAAAGGATAGTTGCAAACGCCTTTTTCAATGAATCTCTCACTCGCCACAATTCTGTCTGTTACACGAGATTGTCATGTAGCAGCAAGCAAATACTTTAGAAGTATTTCGAACTCGAGAGCTTCTGACCCGCGTCGTTCGCAGGAGCGTAAACAGATCTTTCAGCCGAATCAACAAGAGCACGTTACATCCAGTTTCTACACAAAAACACGTGTAGGTACGTGTATACGTGTGCACCTAGACATATTTATTACGTAAATACGTTTACGTACGCTTCAGTGGTATCCGTCCGTGCACAGGTGAATGTGTGGCTTCCAGGAGTCCCGTAGACTCAGAAAGAATGGCCAACCGCCGGCATCAGCCTGTGTATAGAGTCTCAGGAAGCTGCGAGTGGCGCCGTTTCGTCGAGAGGCAGTGCCACTTTCAACTGAGGTCCAGCTACACCGTAGGCGGAAGATGCGCACATAAGTGATAGGAATATGTGTAAGCCGGTAAAAACGATCCAGAACATGGAGAAGTGACGGAAGCAAATGATGAAAAACAGCACCGCTCCAACCATGGAGACAATAGAGAAGGAAGCAACCGCAATTCTGAAGACAGTTCGTGTTTTGAAGGTTTCAAAGCTAAGCAGTAGCCCGGCGATACACCCTACAATAGCGAAAGACGCGAGAACGATCTCCCAGGTCAAAACCGTGCTGCCTTCCAGGACGCCCACTTTACTCTCGCTACAAGCCCTATAGAGGGTAAACACAGAAATGCCTCCGTACAGGATGCTGAAGGATCGCACACTGACTCGAGAGGCTCGAAGAAATAATGACTTTCTCGCTGGCTCCGAGCCAGCTGCAAGTCGGGTCTGCACTTCCATTGTTTTATTGAAATGAAAGTGCACTGTGTTGTGCCGGTACCTGTACAGTAACTGTGCGCGTACACCTAGTCAACGCATCTTCACCCGGGCTATATTTACAGGCTCCCCACCGCATTTTGCTTCGAATCCTTCCTTGATCTAGCTCCGCGAAACCTAAAAACAAGCGTTTGTGTAGACAGACAAATAGAGGTGCATTCATACACACTGCACGTGCGCTATGTCGTGGTGTGTAGTAGTAGTCAGGGGAGAACACACACAGCATTCCGGGCGTGAGAAGAAGGGTGGATTCTCGTCCTGAAATGTCACCGTGCTAATAAGCGGAAAAAGTGGCCTTCTACGTAGTTCAGGTGAAAGGAGCATCGCGGCAGATGTTTAGTGTGCGAGCACGTTCGCCCTGCGGAAGCGCCATTTGCTCAGCTACGAAATATCTCCTGCGCTCCTAGAATTATCGAAAGCGAATTTGGAACAGAGGTTACGGTGTAAAATCCCGCCGTTCAACAGGGCAACTCCGACAACGACGACTGTGTGTTCCAAAAGGGATCAGACGGCAACCGGCAGGTAAAAGCCAACGTGTTCTTTTCACATGAGCGCCCTGTGCACCACAGCACTTCTGTGGAATCAACACGGACGCATCGGCTTGCTGCGTGGAGCGGCACAACTGGGAGGATGCGAGGAGCCCTCCTTCCATTGACTGAAAGCACAGTGTTTGCGCGAAGTGGTTGCCGTAGCTGATTTTACGTAAAAAGGCAATCGACTAGAGGTGCGACAGAGGGGGAAAACTCAAAAGGACAGGGAGCAGGGGAAGATTCTCCCAACGGTATAAAGCATCTGTGGAATCCTACTAACAGGAGGTTGACCTCATTCCACAATATCGCGGGCGAATGTGGCTGCCAACTCGTAGCCTGAAATTGTCGTCAGGGGAAGCTGCGATGATGACAGACGACGACAGTATGCTCGAGGAGATAATATCGCGTAGTTGTCAACAAAGTTGCAAAAATATCCTGCAGCACATTGATGAGAGGGAGCAGCTGCAGTCTGCCAGTGAAGCTGGCAGTGAAGGTAGCATTCATTCATACAAGAAAGAAAGTGTGGTATAACGCTCTCTATAGAGCTTGGCAGCAGTTACTTATAAGGGAGAGCAACTGCAATATACCTATCTAAGGAGAGCTTGGCAGTGATGACATCAGGAAAAATTCCTACGCACACGTTTACACAGGGTTCCGTCCATAGGTATGTTCTATTGAATGGGCTTTCACCCGTAGTTACAAAATGGTCCAGTACTACCAGATCAAAATTCGTGTGGAAGCGTGTGGGGGATCCCGCAAGTCGCTGTGAAGGAGATGGCCAGCACACGTCTTTCTTGCTTGCCTCTTTGCAGACAAGTTCTAGACAACAGCGATCGAATTCGAAGTGGCGCCCTACGGCCACAACACCTGTAGTTGATGGAGTGAACTGGGACTGGGAAACCTGTATCCGCACAAGTAGACGAGACCAACAGTCCTCAGCAGGCATCTTCGTACACAGGTTGTACGATTTGCTGTATGCGCATGTAAAGTTGTGCTGTCCTGGCGGCTTCTCAAAACTGCTGTTTCCTAGGGAACGCAGCTCACTCGTTCCGTCTCACAGGAGCCAAAAAGTGTGTCGCTGCCGCCACCGTATTTTCAACGTCCTGCAAGTTACAGCGTCCCCTTGGGTCCGGTTCTTCAGCCTCGATAGAAGAAAGAGCAGTCGCGTTGCTCTTCTGTGCTTCTCGGTCACTGTGTTGCAGAGTGTCCTACCTCATATTGTTGCAGTGTACACGCGCACACATGCGCGTGTGTCTCCAAGCGATGCTGTGAGTCGCGAGCAACATTGACCACCTCTCAGTTGTAATAAGTGTATCGGGGTGTTTGTAAGGAAGTTAAGTCTGTCAATTCAGCCCACTGCAGATGACAAGTAGAACAGTTTCCCTCTTCCGGCACCTGTTTGATGACGAGATTGGCCCTTGCGGTGGCCACGGAAAAATCTTGATGAACGTTAAGAACTACTCACGTGAATAAGGGATCATGTAGAATCAAGTGCTGCTGTTAACGCTCTAACCTCTTTTTCGCCTCACCTAGTCTATGCTGCGGCTTCTGTAGCGTGCACGTGTACGCATACGTGCACACGTGTCCTCCTAATCGCCGTGGGCTCCCCGACGCCAGCCCTTTCCCAGCGGAATGCTAATCACGTAATGGTCGCCTGCAGGGACGTGTAATACAGCTCTTGCCTTGCCATGCCGCTTGAGAAAGTTGTCCCCTGGGCAGATGGGAATATGCAGCTGTTTATGCACGCGTTGTGGGCACAATTCTTCAGGCTTCCTCGCGTGGACGGTATCTCAGCAGTTGTTCTCCCGGCGGCTGCAATCTGGTGTGAAATAACGGATATATTAAAAATTGCTCCTGTGGCCCAGGCTGCCGCAGCTACTAGCGAATAGAGTATAGACATTGTCTTCAACACTTTCTTGAATGAGACCGTCGCTGGCGGATTGACCTACTTCGATTGTGCAGTAGCTTTACAAGACATAGCCCAGACGTGCGTGTGTATGTGGGCAACGTAGCCGGCCGAGGTCTGTAAACAGCGTTACAGGCGCTATTTCGGTGCATTCACACGTGGCTCGACGGAGCCTGAGAAACTGCGCACCGGTCGGCAGCGCGTTCACTCCATCAGCCACGAGAGACGTCGCGTGCGCGTTAGCACTTTGCCCACGAAAGAGCCTCTCTTTGGAAGCACCGGTTTCGGCTAACACGTAGTTGCCTGCTCACGATTAACCAGCAGGCCACCAAAAACACACCGACACGCCACTGTAGATTTGCCGTCTAGCGGCATCTTGTGCTTTTACCCTATTGATGATCTGATGGAGCTTCATGCTGCCGCCGCGGTCGGCGAACCGATGCTGTCGTGGTCCCTTGGCGACGATCGCGGCCACTTTTTTCGTGTTGCGCTCCCTAGCTCCGAATCGCCTGCGACCCCTTGGGCTGCCACCCCTACTGCTACCTGTACCGGCGCTCCCGGTCGCGCTGCGGCTGACGTTACTGGGCGGGGGGGGCTGCGGCGGCTGCTGCTGCCGCTGCTGTTTTGAGCCACCAGCGAGCTTCCGGGCGGCGCGTTCAGCGCTCCTTGGGAATCAGAAAAATCGACATTCGCAATGTTAGTACCTGCCTATAGCAAACCGGGTCTGTGATTTTCTGCTGCAACCGCAGCCGACAGATCCTCGCCCCACAAGATAGGAGATGGGGGATGCTGATGCACTCCTCGGTAACGCGCTAAGCACGTAGACGTTTTGCGGACGATGGTGCAACACATATGTCAGTAACCTCGTCAAAATCAGTGATACGTCCTCCTTTATCTTTGTGGAAGATTAGGACAAGGAACAGGTTCAAACCAGTGCATCGGAACAGAAGCACGCAGCGCCACCCAGCTGGTGGTCAACACATCAGAAGTGTCACCATGTAAAAGTGAGGTGTTCTACTCATCAGAGTGTATTAAGTACACTGTTTGGAGCAGTGAAGCAGAAGCTGAGCGCCTGACATTGGGAAGACCTGTGGCTGCAACTGCGCTGTCGTGAGTTCTGCTGTGTCCAGCTTGTCACTTCGTGCGCGCGCGAGGCTGTGGTTCGTGGGAGACCCGACCCGTTTCCCACTACGTATTTCTTATCAGGGTATATCAAACCTCCTGATCTAGATTATGTAGAGACTGCTGAGTAAACGAGCCAGTGTTTCTCTGCTGAACCGCTGTCGGTCTACCACCTCAAATCCATGCTGTGAAGACTTCGTCACCGCCGAATCACAGCCGGTCAAAAAGAAACCTCTTCATGTCTTCGGGTTTCCCATTTGATACGAGCGTATCAGTCCAGGAAGCTGTCATTTAGAAGCCCTCGTAAAATGGAAATCGATCGTGAAACTTTTCTGTCTCACAACTGCAATGGGTCCTACTGTGTTTACAGGTGCCCTGTTTTCCTCTCCCGCCGCATTTTCTAAGATTGCGGGGTCATGCCGCCCAAGCGTTCCGCGATACGTATAATCAACTTTTGCTGCAGACAACTGCCGTCCTATCGAACACACTTCCACTATTTTGCTGTCGCCTCATACGACGTACTGTGATCTGCACAGGACTGCCGCCGTAAGACATGTGCCGTAGGAAGTAACAAGAACCACTACAATGACGTACGCCTTCGTGCAGCACGCATACACACTATTTGTGTCAGGTTGTTCGACGACACGTGCGATTCATTTCAGTCCGTCATTTGTCTCTACAAAAAGGTGCACATGTAGGCGGTGACTGTGCTTTGAGAGTTTCAACTACGCTTCTCTGCGATCTCATGTATTTTGCTATTGAAGGACCTGTTGTTCGATGTCAGTTGAAAGGTCTTCTCCTTCGAAGGCATTCGTGCATTGTAAGCTTCAGTGGTGCAAACCAGCAGTTAAGGCATAGATTTGCCCGCTCCAACACAACGTCACGCCAAAGAGACATATTTTCACAGTCGCGCGGGCCCAGCCAGCTCTGCTGAACCTGCTGAGTCTCCTTCAAAAGGCGGCTCTTCCCGAAAACAGTGGCTGCGTCACAGTCAGCAGGACCGTACCATCGCTGGTGCCGCAGAGGCAGCCGCGCAGCAGAAGACCACCATGACGGGGTGCAAGTGACCTCGTTCCCAAAATACATTTTATTCCTTAAGAACTTCCCCATGAGTGCTGTAGGCCTCTCGTGTCAGGCCTTAGTCACACGCGGACGTCGTACACCGCCCGGTACCCGGCTTACAAATGGTCAGGATATCACCCTCGGGGGCTCACACGGCCCTGCAAAATCGCCACCATTCCCCTGCGCACGCGACTACGCTGGTTTTGCGCGTTTTCACATTGCTGCTCTGCGTGACCTACGCCGCCCACAAGGTCGCACCCTCGAGAGCGATAAACCCAGAAACATCTTTGACGGGAACTCTCGAAGACTTCGCTAGTCAGTTGGCAGCGGATATCTCGGCGGCGGGCCAGGTTCATATTGCTGCTTCGAGAGAGGGAGCTAAGCCTACTGTCGAGGGTTCGTTGGATACCTTGAGACCTTTTTCACGAGTGCAACCGGAGGAAGACCGAAACCGTGGAGAACAGAGTGTCAGAAGAACAGCTCCCCGACATCCTTCAGCACAAGACCGTGGGAACATCCGATGTCAAAGCAGCACTGAGCAGCCGCTTCCTTCACAGAACCAACAGGCTTTACAACCATTTGAAAAGCCAGCTGAAAGCGAAGTCCTTGCGCCGCTGGAGCTTCCAACGTCTGCTGGAGAAGCCGCACAGGAAAGTGACGTAGCCGCGGGCCCACGGGATACGAATGCAGATGCGCACCAGAGGAGACGAACACGACAAAAACGTAAAGTTGACAGTACACCAGGCGGACAAGCGCAAGTTCGCACGCAGGTAGGAGCAGATGCGAAGTCAAGAAGTGTTGGAAATGTGGAGGTCGGAAGGCGAGCTTCTCTAGAATCTCCGCGGCACAAGGATCTGTCTCAACTTTCATCAGTTCCAGTAGGCTTCGAAGCGTCTAGCACGGAAAATGAGGTTTTTCCGCAGACCGCGCAGTTGGCAGATTCGAAGGAAACGGAAAGAAGACTTCATCCGTGGTATCACCGTGAAAGGCGAAGGGTTTTTGCAGACAGCAAGCCTTCAACGGCAACGCATAGCGACAATCCACATAGCGACAATCCACAGGCAGCATCACCTCCTTCGAAAAGTGTACGTGCCGGGCGCAGTGATGACGCGACTTTTTCTGTGGACGTCCCAAAAGGTGAGGGAACAAAGCCAGATCAAGTGATCACGTCTGAAGTTGAGAAACGTTCACCGGACGTCGAACCGGCGCTGCAAAAGCTGAGACGCAGCACTACAAAACGCAGACGAACTCAGTCTGAAAGAACGGGATTCAAAACATCCAGAGAAAACATGGTTGAGCAGACGACACCATGGCAACCCGCAGAGGATCACGTCAAAACCTCCGACGGACCCTCGTTGGAACCGCTGCATGAAGCTGTGCGTAATGACGGGGAAAGAACACGGCCTACCCAGCTAGCGGCGACCCAACAAGAGGGCACCTTGCACGACACGCCTTCCCATGTCTCAAGCCTGCAGAAGACGCTGCAGATAATGAGCCAGCTTCCCACCGTGTCGCGTCCGCAGCGCGTCTCTCCGCGACCAGCCATAACAGGAGATTTTTCTGCGGTGCCTGACCAAGTAGCTGCAGATAGTAGTAGCGCTGCTGCAATACCTGACGAAATCGCTTTGAAGCACCCCACACTTGATAATAATGTAGCTTTGGCCCGCACGCGCTTGTCACAAAAGAGCGACACTCTTTCAAAACTGTTGCAGGATCAGCCAGTGAAAACTATAGACACTGTTCGATCCGGCAGCGGAGAGGCCGTCACGTTACTGAAGAAAATTGCAGGCGGCGAAGGCAGCGAGCAGCAACCCCTTATCCCTTCCAAAAATCAGACGCTGAAGATTTTCGATGAAGGGTCAGCATTTCGCCTGGCAGAGCACCTCGTGAACTTCCAAAGGAGACGTCAAGAGGTTGCGGCGGTGAACGCTGCGGAGAAGACGGAGGCGCAAGACGGACTTGTCCCGCACCCATGGCGGTTGGAAGACGCTCAGGTTGATTGGGAGAACTTCGACAGATTGTACGGGGCGATCCGTGAATCAAACAGGGGGGCAGAGGAAGGGGTCTTCGAGACGAAGGAAACTGGCCCAAACCTGTCATCTCGTTTACAAGCAGCGGCCGGCGGAGATGGCGATGGGACCGATGTGAGGAATCACTCCTCTGACGCAGTGTCTCGAGAACGTACCGGAGACTCACCGAATTCACTACTGCCGCTGCCAGCGCTTACAGTGGACACTGGTGTGACGACTTCGGGCGGCAAGCAGCAATTCAAGAACGGTGAAAAGAGCGCAGTAATTCCCCGGCAGCCCACAGGTGCCTAATCACTACTGCAGCGTACGGGACGTTGCAAAATCTCGGCGCCTGTTGAGTGTTGCAGCCAGTGAACACAGCAGTAGAGCTTTGTCCCTCTAGCAGACACCGACACGAACACATGAGGAGACGGCAGTGGAGGAAATTTCGGGTTCCGCACTTCGACTCGAGCACTGATAGAGGCACAGGAATACGCAGGTTCCTCGACAAGAAAGACGCGCTCCTTCAAAACAAGCTTGTGCTCATGAAAACGGTCGACCTGTGGAAAGAGACCGGTGTTTAGAATGAACGGCACCGTCAGAAAAGGGTCAGCCACGCTTGACACAGTACAAGGCGCCCTAGTGTACTTAACCAAGCGAGGTGTCCTGCAGCACGTGTTCAAATTAGCGCTGTAGCACATCCGGCACCGTCACAAAGGCGAACGCACGCGCCCGTGTCAGCTCAGTAAAATGTGTTATGCGTTCCGCTTCGTTTGCAGGTCGAAAGGAAGGACCAGGCGGTAAAAATTTGGAGGCCAAACGTCTCTGCAAGGACGCTGGCCCGTGGAGGCAGCGTCTACCGCAACGGAAGTGGCAGCGAGAAGAAAAGGTGCGAGAAGAGGTCAAAAATCGTGCACTCCGTAGAAAGCTCCATACCTCTCAAAGGAACGGCAGAGACGGACGTGAATCCACAGCCCCTGTGGTGGGTGGGGTGAAAACAGAACTTCCCTCATCAGCGTTGACCGCGCCTGGTCCGCGAACTTCGCCGCCCTACACAAGCAGCGAGCGCGCACGTGAGAAGCTTTATTTCGTAAGTGAAGGCCGCACGCGACAAAGTGCAGGTGCGGGTCTTCTTAGAACCGAAGGATTTTCAGCAGGAAGCCCAGCAACACAGAACTTTGGAAAGAGTGAGGAGAAGGAAGAGGAAAAGATAGAGAGAAAGAAAGAGGAGAAGAAGGTGGAAGCGGGAGGGATGAAGGAAGCTGACAGAGGCGAAGTGGAAGAGGAGGAAGATAGTAAGAAGGTTGAAAAGAAGTGGACGAATGAGTTCGTGAACTGGCGACAACGCGGACGGCGCTACCTGAACACCCCACTCTCAAAAACGGTACCCTCCAGCGACAGAGATGCGAGATATGAAACGGGTGCACTTCAGCAGGGAAGAGGTGCACAGAACAGGCATTATACCCGCGGCGCGAAAAATTTAGGCGCCGGTCTCACGTTTCAAAAAACCTTAGAATTTTTTCATAAAGCACCTCTGGCTTTTGACAAGAAACGACTAGGACCGCAGACGCTCTCTGCCGGTCTATCTGAGAAGGAAACACTTGGTTCACGCACACGACAAGAGACAGTTCCGCATCCTGAAGAACGAGGGTTCATGAAAATCCAGTCTGTGCCACCAGAATCCTTCCGGTCACCTTGGCGATCTGCACGCCAGTCTTCAGAGCAAGCGGCTTCTTCACCGCGGGCCTCTGGCAAACACGGAGAGACTGTTACAATACAGTCTCTCGAGGCACTCACGACAGCGGCAGCAGCGGGACAAGCGTGGGGAGCGAAACAAGAAACACCTTTGTTTGTGCGTAGAGAGACACGTACTCTTGAACCGATGGGGAGACCACCAGACGCTGCAGAGAGACAGACGTTTTATCTCCCAGGACCGCCGGCCCAAGCACTACAGACCAACCGCACTACGCAGACTGTCGTGTCTACAGAAGCGAATCCCCTTTTGCGTCAAGCGGAGCAGAAAAGACAGTTCTCCGCGGAGACCGTTTCAGCTGTTTCCCGCGAGGACACCGTGAGGAGCATGAGTGCGGGAATCTCGACCTGTGGAGCTCCCGCTGTAAACGGTGAACCCGCTCGAGGTTTGTCGTTCCCACCGCATGCAGGAAATTCCTCACCTGCGACAATTTCAGTGCCCAAGGCATGGGCAGAGCGCGGTGCCACGTCAAACCTTATAACCTATCCAGAGTTGCTAGAAAGGCAGATCCGACCGGCCACCACGCCTGACGACGCCGTGAGGAAGCATTTGGCACCTTTCAGTTTCGACGGCTTCGATGCTTTTTTGACAGAACTGCCTAAACTGCCTCCTGGTACCGGTCCAGAATGGGAAGGCGACTCTGAGGAAACTGTGAGCACGTCAGACGAAAGCTTGTGGTTTCCTGCTGATCTCATGGCCCTGGTGGATGAACTGGAGACTACTGGCACGGACGAAAGTTTCGCTGACAGTCGACTTCAAGAGGAAGTCAACGTCGACGCAACAGGGAGCAGCTTGTCTGCGGCAGATACGCTGCCACTTCCCTCCGCGGAAGGTTTGAGGCCGTCTTCCTCAGAAGCCGCAAGCGAAGCACCGAAAGAGATTCCCGCGTCATCCGCTGAAGACAGCGGTGTTCGGCGATCCAATGAATTGTCGCTGGTGAAGGCGTGGATCACAGAGCTACGCACAGCAACAGCGCAGCGACCTCCTTCGAATTTTGTCGAGTCGCAGCCTGGAAAAGGGACGCACTGCCTTCTGGAGTTGCTGAAGGTACTTGAGCAAGACCGGAACACTCAGCAGGAGTTGCTGGACGTGTTAGCGCAGGACATGGAACTCGTCTCTACACTGCTTGCGTTGTCTGGGGATGACGATGGACGCCCTGGTGAAACGCTGGAGAGCACTTTAGAAGAAGTTGCGGCCATTTTGAAAGTAACTAAGAGCCCGCTTCGGAGCTTTGATGCATTGAGAATCATGCGAGTGGCGAACGATTTTCGGAACATCCTACGTATATATGCAGAACGTTTGCTGGATGCCCTGCACACACGCAGCAGTAAGCAACTGCAGCAGTATCTACGCGACTCTCTACAACAAAGCCTCAACTCTGTAGCCGAGCAACTTTTCTTCTATCTGAACGAATTGTATCGTCATTCGGCTCCAGGTGTGACCACACTTGAAAGAGAACTGCGGTTGTTGAGAAATCTCGCCACACTCTTCTCGACGTATTGCCCGTCTGGCTTCGCTCTTGGGCAAGAGCAAGACACAGTGCTGTTTGATATGCCGCACAGCCCAACATTCTGGAAACAGCAACCTGCGCTCCTGGTGCGTTGCCCCGGCGTGGAGAAAAAGAAAAGCGCACCAGCATACGATTTGCTGGAGGAGATACTAGGCGAGACACTGGCGCCTCTGTCCAACCCTGAAAAACACACGGCACCTCCATCCGGCGCCGAAGAACATGTGGGCGCCACTAACCGGGTTACGCGCCGGTCCGGGCCTCGAGGCCGCTCCCGTGGGCCCCACGCAAGCCACATAAAGGAGCTCAGAGATAACACTCACATAACGAAGGTTACCGAAGCTGACACTGCGCAGGTGAAACCCGACAGCGCGAAGGATCTTTCCGCGAGCGACTCGAGAAGTGAAAAAATGCAGAGACCTGAGAATGAAGAAGTAGTTGCAACACAGAGCGAGGAGCAGGAAAGTGGACAAGAGGATGCTACACTGGAAGCAATGGCAGAGGTCCCCTGCACGCTACCGCGGTGCGACAAGCAGGAGGAAGGGTTAAAGCGTGAAAACCGAGCAAGCGGGACAAGGCCAAAGGGTGCGGAAGCCGGCGGGGGAGGACAGTCTCAACCGGGCAAGGAAAGTCGCTATAGCAAAGTGAGGGCAAAAAAAAACCTAGAACATCTGCTGCGGAGGATCCACGCAACCCTAAAGCAGAGGACTGAGGAGATTCAAGCTCGCCTGGACGCTCTGAACGAAGCCAAGCGTGGACGCACGAGGCAGAGGGAGTTCCCGCCCGTCATTGGCAAGGGAAGATCATTTAGTAGGCGAGCCTCTGCAGGGCATGTGAGGGGGAAAAGTTGCAGCGTCACGGGAAGCTCAAGCGACCGATACATGGAGACTAGTACCTCGTTGCGTGATCGTATATGGTGGGCCAAGTTGAAGAAGTTTCAGGGACAGAACTCTAGGGCTCGTCCTAAAAATCAGAGAAAGACGCAAGAGGGTGTGACGCACGCGCCGTCACAAGACGCCGGCACAACAGTCAAAGATCATCAAGACTTGCAAGTAGTAGACACTGAAACTGAGACTACAGAGTCAGACAACGTCGCAAATGGAGACACGGCTGCACCTCCTTTGTTGGGAGGACAAGAAGACTTCCAAACAGTTGACGCTGAAGATGAGCCGACGGAGTCGGACAACGTCGCAAATGGACACATCGCTGCACTTCTTTTGTCGAGAGGACAAGATTTGTCAGCGGGACACGCAGTGTCCAAAGCGCCCTTAGAAGTTCAGTTTCCTCCGACGCGAGACATGCCTCTCCAGATGTCCCTTGCTGAGAACCAAGATTCTACTCAAGCTTCTGGTGGTATAAAAAGAATTTTCACCGAACAGCCCAATGTGACAGACGAGGACTCCAACGTAAGTACGAGGGAACTAGTTGATGGAGTTATCGAGGGCCTCCGCCTCAGCTTAGACCGCCTTATTGGACACAGTATCCGTCGCAGAGGTAGAAAGTACACTGGTTTTTCCCGCCATACAGGTGAACAAGCAATCAAGTCCCCCCGCGTCAAAAAGGTCCCATCCGTTGAGACTCCCGTTTACGAAGGTGGAAAATCTATCCGTTCCCGTCAGAGTCACCGCGTATCCGCGGAGTCACTCCGCGGCAAAGCTGATAGACTCCTCCCCTACAAACAGGCTGCAAGTACCAGGCGTGTTAATCATGCGCGTGAACCGTCAGTCAGGCCCCCGTACCGTACACAGCACAAAACTGTTGTCTTCAGCCGCGCAGGACGAAGTGACGACGTTTGCGACCACCGTAGAAGCAAAACAACCGTTCGATCTCGGCTACGTGAAGGTGGGCGGCCTATCGAACTCCCCCGGTGTCCAGGCAGAAGAGCGACCCACGTTGCAGACGGCAAACATACCAGGTCTCACCACTGTAGGAAAGACACGGTGAGACGTTATGTTGTTGGCGTTCAAGAGAAAGCTAAAGGGCAGTTTCGCCCAAATCGTGAGTTACGAACGCAACAACCTTACAGAGAACAAAGGAGGTCCGGAAGGGGCCCAAATGGGAGTGAGTTCAGCAGAGATTCTCGGTGGGGACCGACGACGACTGCTAAATCCCAAATTAAAGTGCCTGGTCGGCGGAGAACGCCCGCGTATAAGTCTCCGCAGGAAGCCTTCTACGCCGCGGCCGCAGAAGTGCGACAGGAACCAGCTCCAATATCCACGAAAGAGAGTGCAGAGATGAGAGAGGCTGCCGCGACCACCGTCTCGTCAAACGGCAGGCGACAAAGGACCGCGCCGTCTGACAGGCGGGATGCTGCCTCTTACGAAGACCAAGATCACTCACCTGGAAACCAATGGAAATGCTCCGGAAAGAACATACGAGAGGGAGGAAATAAGCAGCGTGAAGATCACCGCGATTTACTCGAAAAAGTTCGCCTCCAACACAACGGTACTGATACTTACAAAGCTAGATCGACATCAGGGAAGTCGGGGGTAGGACGTGTATGGCGCAAACAAGAGGTCACAGAGAAGAGGGTTGACAACGGGACCTCCATGCGTTTGGGGGTGTCATCCGTGGACAGCAGCCGGCAGTACGGTGCAGAAAGCAGCAACTTCAGTCCTTCGTCGTCAAGGAACTCAACTGTAAATGGGGAGAGGCAGCCACGAAGATGGTGTAAAGAGACAGTCACTGAAGCACATGGTTCCCTGGCAGATAAGGAGTATGTCGAGAGGCTTAAAAAACAAGGGGTACATCATGACCGACGGCAGAAGGTACCAGCAGCACACCGATCGCACGTAACGGGTAGGGACAGCAGTGAGGTGAACGGTCGCAGATGGCCGGCACCACGAGGGAAGATATATACCAGAGTCAGTGTTGATGAGCATGTAGTGGAGAAGTCGGGAAAGAAGATACAAGCGGCACAAAGGCAGACGCCGGTGGATCTGGCAAGTCAGAATGCAGCGATGAACACACCGTCGAACGCTGGACCCACAATTGCAGAGCTGGAAGAGGATGATCTAGGCGTACAAGCGGCTCCCAGAGATGCAGAAGCGCCTAGACAGCCAGGGTTGGAACCGAATGTTGCAGCCTCGGATGCCGTAAAGTCTACAGAAAGTGCAAACGTTTCTCGCGCAGAACAAAGTGACCAACCACAGGCGAAGATTGAAACAGAGGAGAACTGGATACGTCGCGGGAATGGAAACGTGGAAAATCCTTTCTCGGCGAGGCCAGCGCCGGACAGCGCAACGCAAGCACGGCGTCCGGTGTTATTTCGTCTTGTACCGGTCGTACCACCAGATGCTTCCACTCCACCTGCAACCCTAATCCAGCCTGCGCTTCGGCAAGTGAAAATGCCAACCAGTAGTCATGTTGCCCGACACGTGGTGCCATCCAGGCAGTTCTTCACACGGTCAAGACGTCCTTACCGAGTCCCACAGTCGTTGGCGTGGAATGGCGCACAGTACGTCTCGCGAGGCCATAGGATGCGAATGCCGCATCTACGCCGAGAAGCTGAGTTACGGAAACTAGTCGAAGCGCGTTTACTTGCTAAGTGGGATCGTAGAATGGACTATAGGAGACCACAACGACAAATCTCTCTTCCGCTACGCACGCGCCAGGCACTGCACAGTTGGCGGAGCGACACACCAAGACAGAGCGGCCTGGCGCCGGCAGGGACGAAAACATCTTACAATGCGATGAGGTATCGGGCAAAACCTGCTGTCAAATCCCGTTTGCGAGTCCCGCACACAGCTGGGCGTCAACGCAACAAGCCAGCGACGACGTTTCGTGCCTTACGACGGACACCACGAAATAAAGATATTGGTAACTCAAGGCCGTGAATAGAATTTGGGGCTAAAAAGTGGCCGAGCTTCCCTCTCAACGAAACTCCGCACGACCAGTTACACGGAATTGATAGTGCACATTCGAAAGCCGTCCAGCGTTACTGACGACTGAGAACTACCTGGGTGGACTCAGAACGGGAGCGTTGGCAGTTTAACGGTGGTGTTCCGATCCTGCCAGGTAATGTCGGCGTGCACGGTGTAGAGGAAGAAAAGCTCGACTGAGGAAAAAACTTCGACGACGTGGCAAACCAGAAGTATTAAGCTGACGTGTTTCTCACAATCCTTAGCAGAGTGTAACTTTATCAAGTACAATATCGCACTAGATGTGCCGAGGTGGAAAGTTTTTCCGAAGGAGTCAAAGTGCTCACGGAGAAACCGAGCTGCTGGTGCATTGTGCGTCAGTAGAGTTGCTCTAGAATTCTTTCACGTAGTGGCAGTATCGTATGTAACGTGCTGTTGCACTTCGTCGCTTGCGATGTCCCTTCTCGTGGTTCGCGTGTACGGCGAGGTCAGCCAGATTGGAGTGTTGTTGTCTCTCGTAGGTCGGCGTAGCAACACGCACGACGCTGTGTTGTACCTAACCTTCCTCTGCAACCGCCGAAGGCCTGGTACATGTGCAGCTCCTATTTGTGATAGGGGGTTGTCGCAAACCGTCTACACATTAGGGGCCTCGTTCGGATGACAGAGGACATCAACATCATGTGCCAAAGGTACACGCAATTTTGTCAAGAAACGTGCTTATGACACACGCAGGTTTGTTCGCAAATCGTGTGTGGTGTGGTCGAATAGAGCTGCTGGGGCAGTCGTACAGGTTGTCAAAGTATAAACGGTGACTATTGGCTGTGGATAGCGAACAGTGTATGGGGAAGAGGAGGCGACACAATGTGGCGATTTTCGTCGACACCTGAAGGACAGCGGCACACGAATCCTCTGTAGTTGGACGTGCGTAGGATGTGGAAGATGAAATGAATTACGTCCTTGATAGACTGTATAATTCCCAATGAAGGGTTGATCTTGTCACCATGGCGTTGTGTTTTGGTGTCGTCTGCTTCAAGAGAAGCCGTCGTTTTCGCTTGTGGTACGCCACAACGCGTTCGCCACTATACGCTCTTCAAGATCATCATAAGTTGCAAACGATGCACAGGGCTTCACATGTACATGCAGTTCCCTGGTAAATCGAAGCCGACGGTAAAAGACAAGTAGCGCTTTTCTCTCTTGACTCTCGTGGATGTGTTCGTCCCGGACGATTTCCGGACCACAGTGGGGCAGGCGGAGGCAAGGGCTAACCGAGAAAAGGAGCGCCTGCTGCTGCTGCTGCTTTTTCTGACGTTTAGAATAAAGCCCTTCTACAAAGAGAGTGCTTTTGTTAATAGAACACAAAGCTGCTTCCGGCTGCTCCTGAACACACTGCTATCGTCTGCAGCTCTGTCCGTGACGACGACTACTTGCATTTTATACGGTTTTTGTTGTTTCGGAGCTTGATGTGGACGTCATGACCACGCTATCTGCAGACAACGCAGTGTAGTGGATGCTGCGCCGTATGTAGTAACTGCATAGTGTTCAAAATAACGAAATAACAAACAACACGTCCCAGCCGTTCGGGCCTTGAAGACTAGCCTCGTTAACCCTTTTTCCAGTAGGTAAGGGAGGGCACGCTATCAAGGGAGCGGGGCGCACGAAATAGCCCGCAGGGCCTGGTCAGCTAAAACTGAGCCGCTGTCGGCCGTGTGTGAACTGCCCACATAAGCGCTTTTCTCATCAGTCTTCAGCTACTCGATTGACAGTAGTATGAGCCACGCGATATGCTGGTAGGCAAACGAGCTGCGCTACATCAAAGGGGAATCGTATGAGCCACGCGATATGCTGGTACGCAAACGAGCTGCGCTACATCAAAGGCGAATCGTTTTGACACTCACACAAGAACGTTAAGTCCGAGCAGAAACGCCGTCGGGGCTCACAAACACACGTGGCTTGTGACGTAGCTGCTAGTGGTTTTTCTCTTGAGGAACACCTCGGAATGTGACCTACCGAGTAACACGCTTGCAGCCGCGCTCTCTGCCCTTTATGCGTCAGCAGGCAAGTAATTAATGCGTGCTGCGGACATTTCCGTACCTTTATCAGCACAACCCTTTCTTCCCCTTGGGGATTTGGAATGAAATTGTTACGTAGTGACTCCCACAATACAGAGGATTGAAAAGATTCTTCTTCTTCTGAAACGCGCGGGAGGAGGAGCTCCGCAAGACGGTGGGCAAGTACGCACAGCTCTCCGAAAGGAGCGTACTTGATCCTCAGAGTCACCGCATATTTGGCAGCGGCCGCGTGTGTGCCATACTTCTGCGACGTAGGAAAGCCAGGAGAGTCACCTTCATTCTCAGAGAAACAGGAGAAAGACGTAGCGTACGGATTAGGCAGTGGCCGCATGTGCGCCACACACACAAGGGGAAGGTCAGCCCGGTTCTGATCGAGATAAGTAGAAGCATGCGGATGTATACCTCTCCGCGACGGCACTGCTGCTGGAAGTCCGCCACTCCCGTTTAAGTTCTGAAATTACAACCCCCCCGTCAAACAAAGGAGCACGCAAGAGCGTGCCACCCACGAGCTTTCTTCCGTCCGCTTTATGCGAGGAAAATGAATGAACTGCGGACACGGCACCGAATGGCATCAATAGGTGGTCCCGACACGTAGAACAACGTGATCAGGGCTGACCGAGTCGTTTTATTCACGTGTGTGTTTTTTTCAATGCTCGAATGCATGCGTGAAGCATACGGTGATCTAGACTGAATACACTCGTATAGGGCAACGAAGCGAATGTTGTCGAAGTGGTAGTACCACAGGAATTGCCGACTCACACTTTCGCACAGATCGGCAGATTACCCATCCTGCTCCACGCTCAAAGATGCTCAGAGGACCCCGTCAGCCGCACTCCTAAAAATTCCCAGTAAGTGTGCCGCGGAGTGGAACAGCTACACTAATACGCACACAAGTGGAAGCATGTCCGCTTCACCCGTGCTGGTGGTTCGACGCTCTTAAAACTAGCTGAAGGTTGCGGTATACGTCTGCGTGTTCGTAGGTGTTCGGGCTGTTTGCTGCTCTTTTGATCGTCGTCAGAATCCATGAGTTAAGCACGTCGAAATGCTCCCCACGTACCATGTAGGGACTCACACTTGGTCTTCAAATTTCACGCTTTGAAAAACATTGAAGTCAGAAACAGTACCGGCTTGGGCACACACGTTTGAAGATCTCTTGAGTGTGCACGGGCGAAACCGTTTATACGTCCATGTACGCATACAGGTCGACGTGTAGACATTTTCGCACACGACAGAGTAGCCTCTCTGATCGGTGCACACACGCTGACAACTGTGCTAGCATCCTAATCAAGTGTACGCATCAGTGAGAAGGTCTCTTCTTGTCTATTGTATGCAGGTCTTCTATAGAGAATACACAATGCCTCTCCTCCTGCTGCCCCTCAGTTTGTCGGATGACGTTTCACACGGTTGCGTAACACACGCTTGGCTTCACGACGTTGCACAACATACACATACCTTGTTCTCCGTGGCTTGTGGTCGCCGCGTAGGTTCTTGACTCTGGTCGGTGTTCAGCTGTTGCCATTCAGTGCGATTCAACTTCTCACGTTGTCCCTCTCTAAACCTGTACCCCAATAGTCTATCCCCTCTCATACAATCCAACGCTACCAGGCGGCACACACCTCCTAATGTACCAAGGTGCAGACTCTCTATTTCGTGTACAGAGACCTCGTCCTCTTCGTTATCGGGTACAAGAAGTCTAACATACATGAATGCAAACATAAAATGTACAATTCTCCCTTCCCTCCCATGTCACGCCCAGGCATCGCTTCGTGTTACTCCTGCTAGTCAGGCCACGTGCGTTCGAGTGAATTCAGAATATTTGATTCCTAGGCAACAACCGTGCGGAGGAGCCGCTCGGTTCGCCAACACCCACAAAACAGGTTGCAAGGTGGCATCTCCAGCGCGAGCGCACTCATGTGTCGCAGCAGACGGCGCACCTGCGGGGTAGACAGTCACAGTATCCGTAGAGACACAGCTCAAGAGACATACCCTGAAGACTAAGCTTGCAAGGCTGAGCTCCTCATTGAGCACACACTCGATTGCGCAGTGTACTTTCCGTGGACACACCATACAAGGACACTTTTTTTCCTCGACAATCCGTACGCATCTGTGGCACGAGAGACACGCTCGCTACGTCCTTGCGCCATGGGTGGTTCACTCCTGAATTTTTTCCATGACGGGTTTCCCGGACTTCGCTCGACGTCGTCGAAAAACACGTGAGAGCTACAAAGCACACATGCCATTGCGCGAGAAATACACGCACAAACCGTCAAACTGCTCGTCCTGATGCACCCGTTGTTGAGTTGATGCTCCTGTTGGTGCCGCTGTTGGTGTCGCTGCTGCTGCTGCTCGCTCTTACGTCGCTACTGTCAAGCAAAGTTGTCGATCTTTCTCTGTTCACACCCGCCGACAAGCCGGTGGGCCTGCCGGTCGTGTTTTTTCCCTTTTCCGTTCCGGATGACACACAAGACACACACAACCTCACACATATCTACACGTTTCTATCCGTATCCGCAGGATCTGTAGGACCTGGACCTAGTTTGCGTGCAAAGTGTTCTGTTTGCAACCCCGTCCTCGCTTGCAGACTGACTGCGTGTCGCCGAGTTCCTCCGCCGCAGCAGCACAGCGCAGGTTCCACCCGCCGCTGCTGGTGCATGCAACTCTTCCACTGTCACTAGAGCTGCTGCCGGTGTTTCCACATCTACTATTTTTGCTGCTTCGCTTCTACGCGCTGTGTGCTTGCACGAGTACTGCTGTGTCAGAGTTCCTCGCGTGCTTCATCAGAAGCAAAGCTCCCCAGGCGGCGCTGCTCGGGGAAGAAGACCTGCTGCAGCCGCGGCTGGTGCTAGTGCTGGTACCTCCGGTCCATGTATTACAGCTGCAGCCTCTCCTAATCGGAAGTATTGTAAGAAAGCAAGGACGTCTCTGTTGTTATTGCTGCTGCTGCGTCTGCCTGTAGCGCAGCTGGTTCTCTTCTGCTCGTGCGCCTCTTCCCAATTCTTTCTTCCTTACCTTCCGGAAGTCGCCGCGGCTTCTTCCCGCCGGGCCGGTCCCGCACCGCTAGCTGTTGCTGCTGCTGCGCATGCTTTTACACCTTCTCAACTCCGTCTGCGAACTATATACGCATGCTCCTTTATTCTGTTCCTCCTTGACTACCTTCAAGCTGAGCATGCCCGCTGCGTCCACAGTTTCTTCCTTTCCTGTGTACGGGCTTGTCGACTTCTGCTGTAATGGGACTTCTTTCATCCAGACGGGCCGCGGCGAAGCAACAACGACAGTAGCAACGGCAGCAGCCACAACAACAGCAACCGCAGCAGCAACAGCAGCACAGCAGCACCACCCACCGTTTTGTCACGGCAGAGGCACATATATGTGCAAAGATATCGGGCCGTCGGGCGAAGTCGTGACGCTGCCCGTGCTACTACTGTTGTTTGTCCACTTCTTGGGTTCAGATGCCGCTCCTGGTGTCCGTATGCAGCAGAGTTCTCGTCCTTCACTGTTCGAAAAGAGCAGCGCCAATTTTTTGCGGCCGCCGTCCCTGAAGCTGGTTTTGTTCGCCTGCTCGTCCGCTGCACTTGTTCTGATGTACAAGTTTGCTGCCGCGCCCGGGAGAGCGCGCTTGCGTTGCTGCGGCTGCTGCTGTTGCTCCAGCGAAGCAGGTCTGCTGTGCATCACAGCGGCAGCAGGACTTGCAGCTGTTCAAGTGGCTGCGGCAGTTGCACGCGTCATGTTGTAGCCGCAGCGGGACGATTCTTGCTGCCTGAAACTGCCGCACTGCAGCCGTCTCTGCTGCGCCTGCTCATACTGAGTTGCTCTCCAAAGGTCTCTTTGTCGTTTGCTGCTGCTGCTGCTACTGTTTTCCTTTGACGCTATGATGCTGCCGCTCTTCTTGGCAACGACACTGCGCTTCGGCGCCGGCAACGCTGTCAGCGACAGCGTCTGCAGAGGCAGCTTTAGGAGAAGGCTCAGCAGCACGAGCAGCCCCCGCATCAGCAGGAGCTGCAACACCAGCAGCAGCCGTGTTCGAGCGGGGAGCGGTACTGCCGTCGAGCACGCAGCGGCGCCGGGACTTCGTGTCCGTGTCACAGCAGCAGCAGCATCAGCAGCAGACGTGGCGGCGGCGAAAGGAGGAGGACGAGGAGGAGCAGCAATAAAAGCGCTGACAGGATGGACAAAACGAAGGTCGTTGCCCATTCCACAGTGTCACTTTCCTGAAGAAGCCTCGGCGGTCAGTCATCGCTGTTACGCGTTCAAATATGGCCGTGCCACCTGGGCATTGCCTCCCGGCCGCTTCTTCTCCGCAGTTGTCTTCAGCCCAGCAGTGCTGCAGCAGCCCGCACTCCGGAGGACCGGCTTTAGCGCCAGCGTTCCTGCTCATAGCAGCTGTAGCAGCAGCCGCAAAGGAGGCACTTGCGACAGCAGCAGAGGCCGTAGCAGGCCTGGGGATCGCTTCGTCTTACCATCTCTGATGAAGGATTGGCTCTTTTTTGTCCGTAGATCCTTCTGGCTTGAACAGCAGCAGCGACAGGGGCTGCAATTTTGGCCGGCGACGCGGCTTCTAGCTCGGCCGACGGCGTATTTCTCTGCTCGCAATATCTCTGACGTCTGCACAGAAAGCAAGCAGCGGGCTTCTTGCGAAGCTGCTCGCTTTCTATCATGTACTTCTGCTGGTGCTGCTTCGGCCCAGGCTCCTGCTGAACCCCCGCTTTCTCCGGCAGCTGCTGCTTGCTGCGCTGATTTGGCTACCTTCTCCGCGATGGCAGCTGCTGCATGCGTGTCTTCTGCTGCAGCCGAGTTTACCGCCGTGAGAGCAGGTCCTGCTGCGAGTGCTTCAGCAGCGTACCGCGACGCTGCTGCTGCCTCCGCTCTTTCTTTCTCTTTTGCTGCTGCGCCTCCTCCTCCTCCACGTTGGCTTGTCGCTTCTCTGACTGCCGCCGCGTCTGGCTTGGCAACTCCTGCTGCTGACGGGAAGGTCAGCAGAGGACAGTGCAGCGGATCTGCCGCCTTTTACTGCTGCAAGCAGCAGAAGGAGTCTGTCTCTGTCGCTCTGCTGCTCATGCGGGAACAGAAAGCGGCGGCTGTGCTACTCTCCCACTGCAGCTGCAGCAGCGAAGAGGGAGGGGGGGAGCTGCAGGCAGCGACGGCACGGCTCGCCGAGCCGGTGGTGATGCTGCAGCGGCAGCAGCAGGAACAGAACGAGCAGGCATTGCATCAGCGGCAGCAAGCGTCGCAGCAGCAATCAAGACGCTTACGCCAGCAGCACAAGACGGCTCGCCACCAACAGCAGCAGCGAGCGCAGAGCGCCTCGTGGACAGAGCAGCGGCAGCACGAGGAGTTCGAGCAGCAGCAGCAGCAACAGGTGCAGATAAACGTGGAGGAGCAACAGCAGGAACCGCAGGAAGTTGGGGGGGCAGGACTTTGGCAGGAGGGGTTGGGGCAGCAGCAGCTCGTGCCGCGAGAACTGTGGCCTTCGCAGCAGGTGCCCTTCCTGTCGCACAGACTCCCGGTTTTGCTGCAGCAGCAACAGCACGCGCAACGTTTGTGGCCCACCTTTTTGCCGGTCGGGCAGCGCGGAGGGGCAGTCGTGAGAAGGTTTCTCTCTGCTGCAGCCCCCTCGCAGCGGAGGAAGCTGCGCGCCGCGTCGACGACAGAAGAAGCCGCAGACGCTGCAGCACCAGCAGAAGAGGAAGCCGGAGTCGCAGAAGAATCTGTCGCACCTTCTCTAAGAAAGGAAGAAGAAAAAGAAGCACCAGTCAGAGCCACGCCTGCTGACGTGAGCGGTGGATCAGCTGTCTTAGCGGCTGAGAAAAGCAGCAACAGGGACACTAGTAATGTCCAGCAGCAGCATCCTTCCCACACGACCAACAACGCACATTGCCTAGCAGCGACTGTCGGCCGTGTTGCTGCCGGTGCTGCTATCCCTTCTGCTGCAGCAGCAGCAGACGCTGTCCCTTTGTCTGTCTTTGACGTCTCTGTTGGCGCCACCTCCTACGACATCCCTGTCCGTAGAAGTTCTGCTACTGCTGCAGCTGCTGCTGACTCTCCAATGACTACTGCGACTGATACTTCTACAGCTGTTGCCTCGGAATCTGCTGCTACAGCAGCTGCTGCTGCTGCTTCTCCTGCTGTAGCTGCTCCTGCTGTTGCTGCTCCTGCTGTTGCTGCTCCTGCTGTTGCTTCTCCTGCTGTTGCTGCTTCTGGGGAACGTCGTGCAGTGCTTCTTGAAGTGGACCTCGCCTCTGGTGAGGAGCTGCCGTTCCCCACCTGTCGCGACCAGCCTTTCTTGCGCAGCAGCAAGGACGGCAGCAGCGACAGCAGCGGCAGCAACCGCAACCGGGGAGCAAGCCATGACAGCAGCAGCACAGAGAGGAGCAGCAGGGCGTTAAGCAGCAGCGGCCCCATGGGGACAACAGCAGCTGCTGCTGCAGACTCTGACGTGCGCATCCGACAGGATGTAGGGCGCTTAAAAAAAGCAGGGACCTCCGCAGCAGCTGCCGCAGAGTCGTATGTGATCCCTCCTCCCCGTGGCGTCGGGGAAGCAGCAGCAGGAGGAGAGGCATCGGAAGAGAAACAGCAGGAGCAGCAGCAGGAGGCCCAGCCAGAACAGGTGCTGGGCAGACGAAGCAGGAGCCGTCGGGCCGCTGCTGCTGCGCCTGCTGCTGCCGTGGCAGTGTCTGTGCGGAACGGTGCTGCTGCTGCTGCTATGACGTCTGTCTCTGCTTCTTCCTGTCGTCGCAGTGGGGAGGGGGAGGACGCGAAGGCAGCTTCGATTTCGCCTTCCCGGCTGCGTTGCCGAAGAGATGCACGAGCAGAGGGAAGCGACGGCTGCCGAGGCGCGGCTGCTGCGACCACCCAAGCAGCGGCGGCCGCAGCAGGACGCGTCGCAGCGCATCTTCGAGCAGCAGCAACACCAGACGCAGGAGACGGAGGAAGCAGAGAAGCACTCACGGAAGGTGGGGCAGCAGGAGCACGAGGAGGAAATGTTGGCAGCAGCGGAGGAGGAGGAGAGACACCGTCAGGAGCAGCAATGACGGCGTTATCTGCGGTCTCGCCTCGCCTTCCTGTTCTGCCTGCCTTGCCTCTTCTTCGGCGTCCGGCCTTCCCAGGTTTCTACCAGCTGCTGCACGTGCCTGACCAAGAGGTACGTCTCTCTCTCTTCCTGCGTACGTCGGCCTGCGTCTTTGTTTCTGCTTCGTTGGTGGTGTAGGCAACGCCACAACAGACGGTATTTGCCTGCGACGTACATGAGAGACCCACAGCGGAAGAACGCGGAAGGCCAGACAGAGGAAACCAAGAAGCAGAGGGAAAGGAAAACAGCAGCAAGAAGAACACAGAGAAAGGAAGGGGGAAGGAGATAAAGACCAAGAAGAACATGGCAAAGAGGAGGACAGGACAGGAAGTTGCACGTCTCCGTCTCCGTATGAGTTGCTCCGCATGATGTTTGACAGAGACCTCGGCTTCGCGAGACGCTGCGTTCTGCTGTCGCATGCGGCGGGGGGGAAGAACTTCCTGTATCGAATATCAGAAGATGTGAAGTGTGTTGCAAGTGCCCCGTCTCGCCGCAGACGCACGTGTCGTCCTCCGTCCTTCGCTCAGATATCTTCTTTTGCGCTGCGATATCTACCGATGAC
>KL647329.1:462012-478998 GCA_000727475.1 Sarcocystis neurona
CTGGCACATTTCTTATGTATCCTTCTACTTCTTCTTCTATCTCCAGGCCTTCTCCTCAGTGCCCGGGGTAACACTTTGTCTGCGCTCTCCCGTCTCTCTGTGTGTCTCTTTCTCGGGACTACCTTTAATTTACCTCACCGTTTCTCGCGTCTCCGTCCTGCTTTTCTGTCTCCGTCTCTGTACGTGAATGTTGTTTTGTCTCATTCTTTCGGGTTGTCCCCCCGACTTTTCGCTCTTGCCCGTCGCAGCTGCAGAAAAAGTGCCGTCGTTTGCATCTCCTTTGTTTGGCCCCTGCTTTTGCTTCTCTCTTGCGTGCTGGCCTCACCTTCGTGTCCTTTTCTTGTCGCACCGCTCCAATTTCCCACGCTGCTGCTCTCGTGTTTGTCACCACGTCTCTATACTTCTTCTTCATTTTGTCCTTCGCCCTCTTCGTTTCCCGCTTTTCTGCGTGTTTTCAACTTGCGTAGGTATTCGAAGCACTCGTCCGGCTGAAGAAGAGCGGCCTGCCCGGCAGCGACTACGTCGGTGGATTTCTCACCGTTCGGGAAGTTGAAAAAGAAGAAGAAGAGGAAGAGGAAGGTCCAGGGTCTCGCCTACGCAGAGACGCAGGTAACACAAAAGTTCCTCTTCCCGCTAGAAACTAAAATGAAGACGGCAGGATGCTTCTCCGTCACAGGAGGTTTTCTTGCCGCATGCATCTCCCAGGCCACTACCCACACCAGCGTACGTCTCTGTAAACGCATGGTACTGACCGACGTTCATCTCTCTCCAGTATCTGTGTTGCTGCACGAGGACGTTAGAATAACATTTGTGTATATGTACCTATGTGTCTATAACTATACTTATCTCTCCAGTATCTGTATTGCCGCACGAGGACGTTAGAATAACATTTGTGTATGTATACCTATGTGTCTATAGCTATACTTATCTATCTACTAATCTCTATCTATCTATCTATATATCTATATATATATATATGTGTAGATGTATATGTTTGTAGTTCCCGGGTCTCTGTGGAGAAGGTGTTCGCGTGTCTGTGAATACATTCTGTAGACCCATTTGCATTTCTCCACTTTATGGATTACTCCTACGAGTATATTACATCGATAGCTATATACAATAAATACAAATGTATCTACATCTCTACGCATGTATATATATATATATATATATCTGTCTCTGTGTCTGTGTGTATGTGTGTGTGTCTCTCTCTATATATATGTATGTGTATGTGTATCTATGTTGGTATGTATCAGATCCTTGTAGGTGTAGATATGTACGTGTCTGCGAGTCCTTCTTATGGAGCTCCGTTGGTTTCCATGTACTATTTGTATGTAGTCCTACGGGGATACCGGTATGATATATATATATATATGCATACATATAAGTACGCCTATATAAATGGTCATATATATGTAACTGTTTATCTGTCTCTCTCTATATATATATACATGTACCGTAGTACATAGGTGTATGAGTCTGTTCATACGTAGCAAGGCTCCAGAGAAACTCTTGTTTCCGCTACGACGTCGTCTATACATATGTGTATCTACATATATGTAGGTATGTGTACGTATACATATATGGAGAGAAAACAATCTAAGACTGGCAGACCCGCAGCACGTCCTCTCGTGTTGGTGCGTCTCTGTTCATATCATGCGTGTATATGTTCGCTTTTACCTGGTCGATTACGCTGACGTTGGTGTGGCTGTCTGTGTGAGTATAGACGGATATGCGTATGTACGTATATACGCATATACGTACATAATATATACGAATATGTATATATATTCGTGTATATACATATATATACGTCTATATTAGTCGCTTGCCGTGTGTGGCTCTCCCCACAGTTCCCTTTTCGTCGGCTACGTCGACTGTATATATATATATATATATATACACACGCACACACGAACATCCACGTGTGTGCATATGTATACACGCATACATGCACATATGTGTACACATAGGTAGATATATGCATGTATATATGTATGTGTCTTTGTATAGGTGTATTTGTGTGTATATAGTTATGTATGTGTATATGTATATAAAATAGTATCTGTGATATATGTGCATGCGTATAGATGTGGACGTACATACAGGTATGACACGTATATACTTGTATATATATGTATATATACATACATATATAGATGTAAATATTTCTTTATATTTACGTACCTGTATACGTGTATATGTCTGCTGCCAGTAGACGTATACGTATCTATACATATATGTGTCTATACGTGAATGTATATGCACGTACACGTGTTATATATCTGCGTGGATTATATTCGTGTAAGCACGGGGATACACACATAGGTCTCCTCGTTTGCGAGGCTACGTCTGCGCATGAGAGGCTCGCTAATGTTGTTGAAGTCGTGAAGTTTCTTCTCCACGGCGACGTGCTGCTTGAGGAGAGCGAGAAGTGCGAGGCAGAGAAACGGTGAAGAGGCCGTGCAACACAGCGGGGGTCTGCATGGGCATGCCAGAGCTCGCCGTGGCTGCGGATGAACACGCGTTGTTTTTGTGTCTGTCTGCTGCCCGCCGCTGCTGTGTGGCCGCATACATCCTTCTGCGCGGTGGTGTCTACTTTTCTTCTTCTTCTGTCTGCACTTCCTCGTTTTCACCTTCTCTTCTCCGTCGCAGCCGTGTCTGCTCGTATAGAGCCCCGCTGCACTGCGTCCTTCCACGACGTCCCTGCTGTCATGTGGAAGGGGGCAGGCGACACGTCGAAGACCGTACTTTTCCTCCTTTCTCCGTCTCTGCTCTGTTCTCCGCTGTCAGTATATATATATATATATATATATGTGAACCGATGATACGTGTCTATATACATGTATATATGTGCTTATATGTAAACCGATGACACCTTTCTAAATAGATGTACATATGTGTATATATATGTGTGAACCGATGATACGTGTCAGTATATATATATATATATGTGAACCGACGATAGGTGTTAGTACATACGTATGTGTATGTATATATACGTGAGTCGTTGATACGTCTCAGTATATATATATATATATATGCTTGTTTGCTATGAACTTCCCTTGTGACGACGGACGATACTACCGCGAATTCTTACGCGAATTTGTTTACGCGGGTGACTGTCGGGGTTCCTTGTATGTTGGCCGACACGTACATGTATCCACATGTATACGTATACAGATATATATATATATATATATGCATATACACATATATATATATATATAGATAGATAGAGACACACACACACACATGTGCACACATGCACACAAACATTTATACTTGTAGATAAGTATTTGGATATGTTGATACGTCTACGGGGGCGTAGATGTCTGGCTGGACCGTCTGCTTCCTCTGCGAGTGAACGGCGGGCCGTGGGACTGCATCTCTTCTTTTCTGCGTGCCTCTTCTCCCGGTGTATTTTCTCTGGTCTGCTTCTGTTCTGCCCACACGGGGTGGCGGATCTGTGCGTGAAAACCTGCGACTTTGTTTGCATCCTCGTGTCTGCGCCCTGCTCCTGCTGCTGCTACTGCTTCTACTGCCCCTGCTGTTGCTGTCACTACTGCTTCTACTGCCCCTGCTGTTGCTGTCACTACTGCTATTACTGCTCCTGCTGCTCCTACTCCTCCCGCTGCTGCTGCTACTGCACCTGCTGCTGCGGCTGCTGCACGCGCTACTGCTGTTGCTTCTCCTGCAGCTGTTGCTCCTCCTGCTGCTGTTGCTCCTCCCGCTGCTGCTGCTGCGGGTGTTATTGCTGCTGCTGTTGCTGTCGCTGCTGCTGCACCTGCAGGACGCGTCGCGGATATTTCTGAGCTGCATACAACGGGCAGTCTACTTCACATTTTGAGTTTTATTCCTCACACGAATGTCCAGGGCGGGCAGGTGGTTGTTATGCCGTACCGCAGGTGAGCCCCTCCTCCTCCTCTGGCGCCAGACGAATACTTCTCCGAATATAAGCAGACACGGTTTTGCATCTGTCGACACTCTTCAACACTCTTCCTATCATCAGCTGCCATATATATGTATGTATATGCAGGTCCACATCAAGTATATATATATATGTGCATGTACACGTACGCAGCTACATAACATACGTGTATGTATACATATATATATATATGTAGTGTATGCAGCTGGGGAACATTTAAATATATAGGTAGGTGTTGTGCGTGTAGAATATGAGGACACTTACAACGGTACTCATGGTTTTGGTTTACGTTGGCGTGTGGAAACAGATGTGTACTTTTTTTTGATGGAGCCTTTTGTTGAACTGCATGTGGGCGGTGTTCCTGCTCCTTCAGAATACGCTTGTTGGGTCCGGCAGATCCTCTAGAGTCTCAGTTGGTTACCTCTCGCTTTCCGCCTCTTCCCTCCTCCTCCTCCAGCAGCAGCAGCACGCCCTCCGCCTCTTCGTTCAGCAGCAACAGCAGCAGCGGCCTGCAGCAGCAGTCCTCCTCTGTTGCCGCGGCGGATGCGGCGGGGGGGCCCGTTGTAACCGGCGTTGCCAGCAGCAGCGCAGAAGATGACATGCACATGACCCGCGCCAGCAGCAGCAGCACTGATACCAGCAGCAGCGACAGCGGCAGCACGAGCAGAGAACACGGCAGTCGCAGCACAGGCGTGGAAATTAACGGCGACGGCCGCAGCAGGAGCGCGGAAAGGAGTAGCAGAAGCAGAGACACCAGCAGTAAGGCGGACAATTTGGAGAGAAATAGCAGCAGCAGGAGCAGAACTGTGGGCCGTAGGCGACGTGGAGTTGCTGCTGTTGCTGCTGCTGCTCGTCCACCGTCTCCGACTTCGGGAGGTGGTGACTGCAACAGGAAAAAATATCACGTCGGTTCCTCTGCCAGTGAACAAGAGGAAGAGGTGGCTGCGGATCGACCAGGTGGCGCAGCTGCTGCCTTTTCTCCTGCTCTGCCGACGCCTGCTGCAGCTTCGATACTATCTGCCAGGCGCGCAGCGTCGCAGCGGTCTTCGGCGACAGCAAGCAACTCTGACGACCACTTGGCTGCCGCAGCAGCAGCAGCAACAGCAGCACAAAGTGGTCGACTTGCATCCGCAGCAGAACGGGTCGCAGCAGCTGCGGCTGAGGAGAGTGACACACCAGCAGCAGCAGCAACAGCAGCAAGAGAGTCAGCTGCGGCGGAAGCGGCAGCAGCGGCAGAAAGGACTGCGTTACGAGCAACAGGTGGTGGTGTGTGTACGTCTGCTTCACGAGGTCGTCTCGATCCAGTGGAAGGAAGAGAGAATAAAGAAGAAAGAAAAGCAGGCCGACCATGCGCGGAAGAGGACGGAGCGGCGCCGCGGACCGACGGGAGTAGTAGCGAAGAGCCCGTGGCCGATACATCAACAATAGCCAGCAAGCAAGACGGAGGAACTGCAGCAGCTGCGGTGAAGACTCTCGTGGCACCCGCAGAGATGCAACAGCAGGGAGGCGCAGGAGGAGAAGCTGCAGCCCTTCCAGCCGTGAAGACAGCAGCAACAACAGCGGAGGTTGAGGAGGAGCGGGGGGAGCAACCAGCAGCAGCGGACAAAGAGGAAGAAACAGCGGCCGGAGGACAAACAGTAGCAGCAGCAGGACGAGGAAGAGCTGCCGCAGCAGCAGCAGAGAGAGGTGCAGCAAGAGAAGGAGATACAGGTGCAAGTGCAACAGCAGGAGCAGGAAAGGCACGAACAGCTGCAGGAGAGAGAGGAGCGTCAGGTGACGAGGCAGCTCGAGGGCGTGTGTCAGCAACAGAGTCGGCCGCAGCAGGAATGGACGAAGTAGCAGGATACGGGAGAGAGGCAGGAGCAGAAACGCGTTTCTTCGGTGACGACGCACAAAAGGGTCCTGCAGCAGCAGGCGCCGAAGGAGAACGAGACGGAGTGGGACGCGCCGGCGGCGGCCGAGTAGGAGGCGCAGGAGAAGTCGTAATAGCGGCAACAGGCAGACTGGCGGAGATTGAAGTGGACGGAAATGCGCCAGGGGAGCAGCAGGACAAAGAAGAAGGAAAAGCAACAGGAACAGCAGCAGCAGGAGCAGAAGCAGTAGGAGGAGGAGGAGCAACAGCAGCAGCAAGCGAGGAGGGCAACGGAGAGATTTTGTCTGCGGCGACTGCTGTAGGAGGCGAGGAAGCTGTGGGGAGCGATGGGGAAGGCGCACTGGTGCATGCGGCGCAGTTTGCTGCTCTTCCCGGACGACAGGAGGGCGACATGGAGGAGGCGCGGCAGCAGCAGCAGCACGGGGAAGGACGGGCTTTCGAACTGCCTCGCGTCCGCATCGCCTATATACTTGAGGAACGACGCAGCAGCAGATTTGATGAGAAGGACATCTACAAAGCGCTTCACTTGGAAATTATTGCGACCATGAAAGAACTGCTGAAGTCGAGCTACTTCTACAAAGAACACTTCGACCAGGTAGGCGCCACGGACCATGCCTGTTGCTGGCCTGCGCCGCGGCTGCAGGACCCGCAGAAAAAGAGGAGGAGGAAGTGTCTGGACGGGTGCGCGGTGACGGCAGACTGGCTGGGTGACAGCAGCAGGAAATCCTGATAGAGCAGCACGTCGTGGAAGGCGCAGGAGCTGCGCCCCACAAGAGCAGCAAGACGCACTGCCGCGTCTTTGCTGCAGGTGTAGAGAAGCTTCTCTTGGGAAACGCGGCCTCACAAACGCAGAAGCTGCTGTCCCTTTGCATGCAGCAGACAGAACGTTTAGCCACTGCTGCTGCTTTGTGTTTGCTGCTGCTGTTGTGTTCTGTTCTGCTGGCCGCGACGACGGCGGCGCTGCTACGACTGCTGGTCGACCTGGAGAGGGAGCCGGGATACTCCTGCTGTTGCAGCACTGCTGCTGGTGCGGCGACTTTGCTCTGCTGCCCTCCTGTCGGCGTTGGTGCGACTCACGTCGGTCTGGCTGCTGCTGAAGAAGTGAAGTGCACAGTGCTGCTGTCGGTCGTCCAGCTCGGCTGCGGCCGCGTATGTGGGCGACTAATTCAAGAGGCTGCTGCTGTTTGCGTCCCGCAGCTGCTTTCCTGGTTCTGTGTCGCCTGCGTGTTGCTCTCTGTCGTTGGTGCTGCTGCGGTAGTGAGAGATCTGCTGCTTCTTCGGTTGTGAGAGATCTGCTGCTGCTTATGTGGTGAGGCGCACGCTGCTGCTTCTGTGGTGAAAAGCATGCTGCTGCTTCTGTAACGAGAGATCTGCTGCTGCTTCTGTATTGAGAGATGTGCTGGTGCTTCTGTGTTTCTGTTGCTGCTGCTGCCGCCGGGTGAGTACCTGCTGTTACTAACCTGGGATGCCCTCACCTGCTGCGGCGAGTGTCGCATTGCCGCGGCTGCGCGGTGTCCCCAGAGCTGCTCTTACTGCTAGCTTGTGCTCCTGTAGCTTTGGAGATGTTGTCTTGCTGCTGCACGTGTCTGCTGGTGTTGCCGGGCTCCTCTCCTGGCGTGGCCGGCGCCGAGCTGCTGCTGTCGTTTCTCCGGCTCGCTGCGGCAGCCGCTGCAGGCCTCCTCCGGTCGTGCTGCTACTGCGGCTCTCGCTGTCCCCATTTCTCTCCTGGTGCTGGTGCTGCTGCTGCCGTCGTATGTCTTCTGCTGCTGCTACTGCAGCTGCAGTTTCCTCACTCCTGCTGCTCCTGCTGCTGGTGCTGCTGCAGGTCGTCCGCTTCTATAACTTGGACTACCCGCACAAACTGGCAGACCTCGTGGCAGGAATGTCCTTTGCCAAGCGCGAGGAGCTACAGGCGGTGCTAGCGGTACAGCTCTTCTCCGCTTTCCACTTTTATTCTCTCGCTCGTCCTTCCTGGCTGGCCTCCTCCCCTTCCCGGTCCCGTTTTTCCCGGTCCCGTTCTCTCCTCGACCTCCTCCTCAGTCTCCCTTTACCTCTCTTGCCCTCTTCCTCTCCTTCTCCCTTCTTCGCTTTCCGTCTTCTCCGCCTCTTTTCCCCTTTTTGCGTCCGTGGGCCCCGCCGGTGGCCTTCATCTACGTGCAGAGGACGCTGCGTGTGTGCTGCCTGTTTATATGTATTTCTTGCTCTCTGCTGGACATGTCTTCTTCTCCGCTCGCAGGGGGGCTGCCTCAGGCGTCGCCCTCTCGCGTGTTTGTGCCCTCCCCCGGCGGAAGAGAAGTCTGCGCGACGGCTGCAGAAACCGAAGGGGGTGCCGCTTCTTCTCCGTGACTTGGTGAAGAGAAGAACCCGGGGCGGTTTCCTCGCTCTCGCGGCTCCGCTTCGTCTTCGTTTCTTAACTTCTCTTTGTCTCTTTCTCTCTCTGGCGACGATGACGACGGCGAGGGTCCACCTGCTGCTGCAGCACTGCGGAAGCTGCCTCCGTAGACGTCCCACCGGGGCAAACGTGCTGCTGCACTTCCTCACTACCCGCACGCCTCCGTGGGGGGAGCGGCGTTTCTGCTTCACACACACACACAAACACACATACGCAGACAAGAGGGATTATTATCTGGAATTAATTCTTCTTCAGTGCGGCTACATCCCCGCCTCTCTTACGCTTTCTTCTCCTCTCTCTCTCTATATACATATACATATGTGTGTATATAAATGTATGCATATATGTGGATAGGCGTTCCTGCTTCACACGCACGCAGAGGAGAGGGGATTGTTACCAAGGTACAGTTTTTCCTTACCTCTGCTACATCGCCGCCTCTCTCTCTCTTACGCTTTCTTCTCTTCTCTCTCTCCATATATATACATATATATATATAAATATGTAAATATATGTATATATGTGGATAGGCGTTCCTGCTTCATAAAGACGCAGAAGAGAGGGGCTTGTTACCGAGGTTTAATTTTTTTTTCGCCTCTGCTACACCGCCGCATCCTTCTTTCCTTCGTTCTCTTCTTTTGTCTCTCTGTATATACATATATATGTGCGTAGATGGCACGTACCGCTTTGTTATATAGAAGTAGTACCGATATATGTATGTGTGTATGTGGGTGGCCACGTGTCTACTGTATATAGATCTACGTATATGTGTGCGTATATGTGAGTTTATATATGTGTATATATGTGTAGCTCTTTCAATCCCGCCCATAAACGTTTGTCTACATGTATATGTATATATGTGTGGGTGGGTATCGACGCATGTGCATGTGTGGTTAGCGGGAGAAAAAGCGCGTGCAGCCGTGACGTTGGTGTGCTGCTGCTGTTGTTTTTTGTTTTTCTCAGGAGGAAGACATTGAGAAGCGGTTGATGCTCGTGCTGCAGATCGCCAAGAAGGACTTGGAATTTTCACGCCTGCAGGCCCGGGTCAAATCGCAGGTTGAAGAGAAAATGCAACAGGTGCAGCGGCGTTTTCTGCTGCAGGAGCAGCTCAAATGTATCAAGAAAGAGCTCGGCGAAGTGAAAGACGACAAAGAGTCGATTCTTGAGGTATATTATATGCGAAGACCCCGCGCCCAACACACCCGGCAACGGCAGCAGCACACAAACAGCAACAATAGCAGCAGCACAGACGAGCAGCAACACAGACGGACAGCAGCACAGACGGGTAGCAGCACAGACGGGTAGCAGCAGCAGCACAGACGGGCAGCAACAGCAGCAGTGACAGCAACACAGACGGGAAGCAGCAGCAGCAGTGACAGAAACGCAGATGGGCAGTAGCAGTAGCTGCAGTAGCAACATAGACGGGCAGCAGCAGCAGTAGTCACAACAACAGAGACGGGCAGCAACAGCAGTAGCAGCACAGACGCAGCAGCAGCACAGATGCAGGGGAACAGAACCGCTGCAGCCGAAGTCGGTGTTGATAACGACTGCCGGTCGCAGAGCAGACTCATTACGTATGCAAAGCCGTGGCACTGCCTTTCTCCGGTGAATCTGACGAGCAGCAGGGGTGACGTGCACGGGAGGCAGCAGCAAAGCGAAAGACGCAGCAGCAAGAGCTGCAGTCGCAGCAGCAAGAACGGCAGGAAGTTAGCAGGCCGCTTTGCAGTAGGCGGCGCAGCAACAGCAGCCAGTTGCCAGAAGCAGCGGATTCGTCGGTAACTGCTGAGGACAGCAGCGCTGCGATGCAGCTCACAGAAAGTTCTCGGAGGAAGAAAGGCGCGGCGGCGGCGGAACTGTCACGCCACCTGTCTTCTGTATACATATCTTTCTACTGGTCTATCTGCGTATACAGATCATATATATATATGTATACATATATATGCATGCGCAGGTATGTCCGTATGTGCACATGTATAGATGTACGTATATCTTTCTATCTCTCTCCTCGTCGAAACGTATGCAGCACCAATACCACCGATCCCTCTCTCTATATATATATTCATATATATACATACGTATATACATATATATATATATGTTGCAGCTCGGATGTAATTCAGGCAGTATGCCCCATGTCGGCGTAGAGCCTGTGCATGCGGTGATGCAGAGACATCGTGTCACGTGTACTTTTCCTTCTTTACAAGCGAAACAGACACAAGATTCTCTCTGCACGACCGCAAACATATATATATATATATATTGAACACATGTATATGTATCTATCTACTTCTCTCTCGCTCTCTCCCTATATATGTATATATATATGTGTATCAGTGAGATAGTGACGGCTGCGGAGGAGAGGTACGAAAGTCTGCAGCACTGCGTGCCAGCGTATGGATATATATTTATACATGTACTCTCTCTACGTATGTATATATATATATACATTCAATACTGCAGCACACCGTGAGGCAGCAGGAGTCTGTGTGGCGCTGCGCATGCTTTTTTCGAAGGACTTCTCGGCGTGAAGTGTCGTTGAGCCGGCCGCGTCTGTTTCTGCTTCGGCGGAAGGCAACGGAGGCAGCAACTCCGCTGCGGTGGGCCTGCATATTCATGTGTGGAACCCTACTACCTTTTCATACGTCGCGCGAAGATTTGTTGACGTCCCTGCCTCACGCGGCGTCTTGGCCGCTCTCTCTCCTCTCTTTCGCTGAAGGAACGATCGTATGTCGGTGGGCGCATGCACGGCCTCCTGCTGCTGCAGCTGCGTCTTTGACAACTGCTGCCGTCTGGGGGGGCGTCTGTGCGCGTGCGCAGGGCTTTCAGGAACTTTTGGAGAAGAAAAAGGCCGCCCTGTCGCCGGAAGTTGAAAAGGTGGGCGAGCGTCGTCGCGCGACTCTGCTGCTGCAGCCCTTGCTTGAACTTCCCTGTTAGCAGTCCGTCTCTCCACGTATAGGTTGACAGGCGGGGAAGAAGGTTTGCTGAAGCAGAGCAGCAGCACCGCCTCAAACGCGGGTATGTGCAGCAGCCGTCTTTTTCTTCGTGCCTCCCGGGATGCATGTGCGTCTCTCCGCGCGCTGCTCACCCACCCCGATATAAGAAATTTACCGGGGCAGGCAGGTGTATATATGTGAACACGTACATACACATCTGGATAGGCACACACATAGACATATACGTGCTGCAACGTTCTTTGTATATAATATATATATGAAGAGAGAGAGAAACACGCGCGTACGTATATATGTGTATATATGTATATATATAGAGAGAGACATCTACATATATGTACATGCTGTAGACGTGTGTGTGGCTGTCTATTATACACATTTTATACGTACAGACATATGTATATGTATATGTGTAGAGAGGTCTGTATATTACATCTTGTAGCACTGTGTGGCTGGACGTTGTACGCACGTGTCTGTACGTGTGTATGCACGCTGTACCCGTATATGGCTGTCTGTGTTTACATACTTAGACGTACACACATTTATATGTATGCGCATATATATATATATACGAGCGTATATGTACATACTGTACCGCTGTGTGGCGCTGTCTGATATGTACTGGCCATACAGATACATAGATGTGTATATGTATTAGAGCCGTACGTGGAAGTACATGCTGAAGCCCTGTGTGGCTGTGTGATATACATGTGTACGTATGTGAGTATGCATGCAGGTGTAACTGCGCTTAGCTTGGTCTGTTTTCCCCTTCCTCGGAGAGTCTCGCTTTCCCGTTCTCTTCCTTCCGTCTCTCTCTGTCTGACTGTGGCTTTCTTTGCTGCTCCTGCTGCGCCTGCCGGGAGCTGCGTGTCTCGACGCCCAGACGGCAAAGGAAAAAGCTTCCTCGGCCGGTCGGTGCACCCACTTTTGGGTGTACGTACACTGCAGAGGCAGGACCTTCTCCAGTTCATTCTCCCGCACGAAGTGGCAGCAAAGACACAAACACGCCAACTTGTAGACGAAGACATAAATATGGAGGAGATTTCTTCAAGAGAAGTGCAAACGTGTGTAGGTGTATACGTGTATAGACTCACCGCGCAGTCTTCCTCCGTGTGTACGCCTTCGCATGTGTAGGTGTCTGTGTCTCTTTTTCCCCACCTACGTACTCATCTGAATCTCCACCTGTCCGCCTATTTCTGTCTATCCGTCTATGTACATATATACATATATATATGTAGATAAACGTTTATATCCTATTCGCGGAGTCTTCGTCTGTGTGCACGCTTCGCATGTGTAGGTGTCTGTATCTCCCTTTCTCCACCTACGTACTCACACGACCATTTGTCTTCCTATCTCTCAATCTATCCGCCTATCTATCAATCTCCTCCTCCGTCTCTGTCTATGTCTGTCTTTCTCCCTATATATATATATATATATATAACACAGAGACAGAGTGTCGTCCTGCGCTGCCGGTCCCTTCTCCCGTTGAGTTCTGCTGCATGCGTGGGGCACGCGTGGGGCGTGGGTGGTGCAGGCGTGTCGGTACGAGCTGAGCAAGTTGAGCGGCCTGGAGCAATCGTCTTCCGAGTTTTCACTTACCCGCACATATATCGAGTGGCTAGTCAATCTTCCCTGGGGGAATTATACGGAGGACTGCAAAGGTGGGACTTTCTCTCCTTTTCCCTCTTCTTCTCTTCCTGGGCATAGGCTCCCGTCTCTTTCAGTGAAAACGTTGCACCAGGAGAATATATATATATGTATATACATGTGGACACGTATATTATCTTTTCTCAAGATCCTCCTGTATGGATCTATCTGTATGCTTATATATGCGTGCGTTTGTATGCATGTGTGTGTATCTCTGCCATTCTAGTGTCTCCATATACATACATATATATATATATATATATATATTTGTAGGTTCTCCTCTTTAAACGTATATATATACCCGTGTATGTATTCCCCCTCTAAACATCTGTTTCTCTCTCTCTATATATATGTATATCTCTCCCTCTGTGTACATACATATACATATATATATATATATATATATGTAGTGGTAGGTAGGTGCTTGACTGCGCGCAGATCCGACATTTGTTGCATTTCTCGGCCTTGTCTCGCTACCTCGCTTTTCCCACCTACCGTTGCATGCGATTTTCTCCTCCTCGCCGTAGTCGACCTCTACCAAGTCTTTGTATCTACATAGCCGCGTGTATACCTCTTCACCTGCCAGGTCACACATATGCATCTGTATGCGTATACTACTGTGTATATACGTATATGCGAATCTTCGCGTATATATGTATATACATATATATATGTACGTATACGCATATATGCGCGTGTATATATACGCAGCTATAATATACACGTATACGCCCATAATCGCGTGTATATACGTGTGTGTACCGAGGTATATATACACACGCGCACGCATATACATACACGCTGTCTGCGGCGCATGCGTTTGTTTCTGTGTCAGTTACTTTCCGGTGTGATGCACGAGAGCAGGCTGCTGCTTTCATGTCGACTTCCGTTGTTTAGTAGTAGTAGTAGACTTCGCTTCTTCTCTTCCTTCTTCGTTTTCTTCTGCCCGTCTGTTCCGCCCACCCCCCTCTATCCTCCTTGCTCGTCCTTTTTGCGGTGTGTCCTCCCTCTGCGCTTCTCGTACAGGCGCTTTCTCTGCGCTTCGGTGTCCCCTTCTTCGTCCTCTCCATTTTCTGTTTCTGGCTGCCGCTGCTCTCCGTCTCTCCTCTCCTCTCCTCCGTCGCGTCTCCTTTCTGGCTTCCGTCCTCCTCTAATAAGTCCTCCTCTTCCTTTCCCGTCTCCGCCTCCTCGTGTCTCCGGCGGTTCCGTCTCCTGCTGTCTCCGTCTGCTGCTTTTGCTTCCTCTTCCCATCGTCTTCTCTGCCTCTGTCTGAACTCGCGCAATTGTCTTTTACGTCTTCTTCTCTTCCTCCTTTTCTCGCTGCCACTCCGGCATTTCTTCTCCTTTTCTTCGTCGTCTCTTCCGCTGACTTCCTATCTGTTTCTCGGTCTCTCACTGTCTCTGTCTCCCGTACATACTTCAAAACATCATCTCCTACGTTTCTGTGAATTTCCTCTTTGCCCGTGCTTCGTCTTTTTTCTCCTCTGCTGCCTTCACTTTGTCGCTATTCCTTCCGACGCTTCCCCCACGCACTCCTATCCGCTTCCTCTCCTGCGTCTCGCTGTCTCTGTCTCTCTCTCTGTATGCGTGTGTCTGTGTCTCCGTCTCTAACACTTTCTTTATGTCTCCCCTTTTCTCCCCCCGTCTCCCACCTTTTCGGCTGCTCCAACGACTCTGCGCGCCTTCCGTTTCCGCGTTCTCTTCTGCGTCGCGCGCCTCTTCACATCTGCTCCTTTTTTCGTATGCTGATAGTAGTCGCGTCTCCGTCACTGTCTCCCCTACATACTCTTCTCCTTTCCGTCTCCCTCTCAGTGCCTCCATGTCTCCTTTCGTTCCTCCTGTTCTTCGCCTTCCTCTTCCCTACTTCTACTACTTCGTATCATGTCTCTCCATATCCTTCTTTCTTTCCCCTGTTTATATGTGTCTCTCTGTCTCCGTGCCTCTCTGTCTCCGTGCCTCTCTGTCTCCGTGTCTCTCCGTCTCTGTCTCCGTGTCCCCCTCTGTCTCTGTCTCCGTGTCTCTCTGTCTCCGTCTCCCTGGCTGTTCGTTTTCCGGTGCGCCGCGTCTCTGTGTCTCTCCTTCTCCGTCTCCTTTTCTCCAGCGGGTATCTCGCCACCTACAGCCCGTGCTTATCTCTCTTCTTTTCTTACTCTGTGTCTCTTTTCTCTCGCCTACGTCGTCGCTCCTCTCTATTTCAGCAGCGCGCACATGAATAAACATTTCGTTCGTTTTTTAAGAAGAGAAAAGAAGAAGCCGGTGTCCTCCAAGCGCCGTGGCAATAAGTTCTACACGAGACAGAGAAGAAGTGACGTGAAGGGTCTCTCACACTTTATTGCAGAAGGCAAAAAAAACGAGAAGAAAACGCAAGAGAGAACTTGCTGCTGCTGCTACTGCTGCTGCTACACCTGCTGCTCTTACTGCTGGTGCTCCTGCTCCTACTCCTGCTGCTGCCGTTGATCCTGCTCCTGCTCCTACTTCTGCTCCTACGCCTGCTGCCGCTGCTCCGGCTCCTGCTGCTGCTCGTGCTTCTGCTGCTCCCGCTCCTGCTGCTGCTCCTCATCCTGCTGCTCCTAATCCTGCTGCTTCTAATCAGGCTGCTCCTAATCCGGCTGCTTCCACTCCTGCTGCTCCTGCTCTTGCTGCTCCTACTCCTGCTCCTGCTCTGGCTGCTCCTGCTCCTCCTAGTACTCCTGCGCCTACTCCTGCTGCTCCTGCTTTTCCTCCTACTGCTCCTGCTCGTCCTTCCACTCCTGCTGCTGCAATGGTACTGCAGACATCTTTCGTGCGGAGAAAATTTTGAATGAGGATCACTACGGCCTGTCCGATGTGAAGGATCGCATTCTCGAATTCATCGCCATCACAACGTTAAGACGGGACGTCCAGGTATGCCCCCACGAGACGCCCAAGAGGAAGAAAGACAAGGAAGGAAAACACAGGAGGATAGAAAGGACAGGAGAACACACGGCAGCAAAAGACAAAGGAGACGTGGAAGGGAAACGGAGGAAAAAAAGGAGAGGAGGAAGAAGAGGAGAAAGGAAGAGGGGAAAGGGAAGAAGAGAAGTTTCTTGTGCAGCTGTCGCACGGTTGTGGAACGTGCCACAGCGGCTGCTGGTCTGCAGCAGCACCACCTACGCGAAGAAGTAGAGTCTCTCCTGCTGCTGCTGCTTCTTATGTCCAGCAGTATCTACGGGTGAAAGAAAATTCTCGCTCTGCCGCCTTCAACATGTGTGGTCCACCCTGCTCCTGCTGCCACACCAGCAGTGCCGCTCATAGATATATATTTACTTACGCAGCGGCCACCTAATACGTACATATATATATATAATAGTATACATAATATACACACTATATGTACATATAGGGATGTATGTATGTGCATATATACACACTATGTGTACACATATGTATGTATGTATGGATGTATGTATGTATGTATCTATGTATGTATGTATGTATCTATATGTATGTATCTATGTATGTATGTATGTATGTATGTATCTATGTATCTATGTATCTATGTATCTATGTATCTATGTATCTATGTATGTATGGTATGTATGTATGGATGGATGGATGGATGTATGGTATGTATGTATGTATGTATGTATCTATGTATGTATGTATGTATGTGTGTATCTATGTATCTATGTATCTATGTATGTATGTATGGATGTATGTATGTATCTATGTATGTATGTATGTATGTACCTATGTATGTATCTATGTATGTATGTATGTATGTATCTATGTATGTATCTATGTATCTATGTATCTATGTATCTATGTATGTATGGTATGTATGTATGTATGGATGGATGGATGTATGGTATGTATGTATGTATGTGTCTATGTATGTATGTATGTATGTACGTATGTGTGTATCTATGTATCTATGTATCTATGTATCTATGTATGGTATGTATGTATGTATGGATGGATGGATGTATGGTATGTATGTATGTATGTATGTATGTATACACATAATATACACATATATATATATATATATATATATCTCTATATATATATATACACACACACTACGTATGTACATAATATGTATATATATACACTATACATATGCATAATATATACACATATATAAATATACACTATATATGTATATTTATATATACATAAGATATATATATATATACACCCACTATATATACATAATATGTATGTATATATATAC
>KL647329.1:485237-501454 GCA_000727475.1 Sarcocystis neurona
TATATATATATATATACATACGTATAATAGCTGTGCTTACACATATACATATATATATATATATGTAAGAATACGTCTATGCAGAATAATACGACTGCATACAAATATATTCAAATATATGCATATGGATGTGTGTGATATATATAAACACATAGAAACATATATGTGTGTGTATAAACATGCACCCCTGTATGCCTGGACGGGACGTACATATGTACCTGTAGAGTCTGGGGTGGGTCTATGCCAGCGTATTATACTTCCATGCGTATGGACATGTGCAGTACGTCTACGTATTTCTGTACACATATACATACATGTGCAGTATCTATGTATGTATACATATGTGTATATATCTATCTATCCGTCTATCTACCTGTCTACGTACATATGTATATATATGTATACACATGCGTGGGCGTGTTAGATAGGTTTATTACGTGTATATATATGTCTCACGGGTAGGTAACTTCGTAGAGTGGGTAGCTCTTTGTGTTACATTTGTCCATGTGAGAGGAGGTGTGTACGTACGTATTTATGTACGTATGTATGTGTTACAAATGTACGTATGTATGTCTGTATATGCATGTTTGTATGTATATATGTATGTGTATATATGCATATGTATGTATATGTATGTATATGTATGTATATGCCTGTATATGTATGTATGTGTATGTGTGTATATGTATGGATGTATATGTATGGATGTGTATATATGCATGTACTCATGTATGTATGTATGTATGTATGTGTTATGTATGTGTTATGTATGTATGTGAATACGTTTATGTTATGTATGTGTGTACGTATGTATGTGCTATACATGTACGTATGTATGTATGTGTGTGTATGTATGTATGTGTTACGTATGTATGTATCTATACCTCTACGTATGTATCATTGTATATATATATATATGTATGTGTATGTGTTTGTATATGTGTATGCATATCTGTGTGGGTGGGTGGGTGTGTGTGTGACTCTGCGCATGCAGCGCCTTTGCTGGATCGAATGGAGATTATACGAATAGCGGGTTATGTCTTCGAAGAGAAGTTGTGCATCGCTGAGAAGTACCTTCTTCCGCAGACGCAGCAAGCGACAGGTAATCGAAAAAGAATAGAGAAGAGGGAGGAGAAGACGAAGGAGTGCTTCTTTCATTTCTGTTGCTGCTGTTGTCGCTGCGTCTTGCAACGGCTGCACCTGCGGCGGCACACGCGACGACTAGCGTGCCAGACCGCCGTCGCAGTTGCTGGTGCTGGGAAGGCGGGCGCTTTCGCTGCTGCTGCGGAGGCTGGCGCTTTTGCTGCTCCTGCGAATTCTCATATTTCTCTCCTCGTGCTGCGAAGGCTCACCTTGCTGCAGATGCTGCCGCTGCTGCTGCTGCAAATGCTACTGCGAAGGAGCCTGGCGCCTCTGCTGCTGCTTTTGCTATGCCGCTGTGAATGCCACTGCTGCTACGGCTGCTGCTGCTGACGTTGTGGCTGCGTAGCTTCTACTGCTCGTCCTGCAAGAACGACAGCACCCCATGCGGCTGCCGGCTTCACACAGAGAGACAGATGACTGAACGACATCTTTATGTATATTTATGTGTATATATATGTATGTATGTATATATAAATATATACATGTTCATAAGGAGATATACAAAAAAAAGTATGTATATATATAAGTATTCATACAAACAGATAAAATCAAAACATACATATATATATATATATATGCAGCTGTGTATGAGTGTAGCTGCCTGAAACGTGCATGTGTCTGTGTGTGTCCCTATGGAGCTGCGTGCTGCTGCTCTGGGACCGCGGGCGCCAGCGCGTGTCCGTACACCGGTCCCTCCAGAGATACACAGAGAGACAGAGACGGAGGCAGAGAGACAGAGACACGCGTCTGTGTATAGATCTGTCTTACGTAGATGTGAAAACATTGTCGATTTGTTTGGTTACGGCCCGACCGGGTGAAGGAAATTTTATCGGGTGCTTTGCATGGCACTCAAGTACGTGTGTGGGTGTGTGTCTCTGTGTCTTGTCTGTCTCCCCGTCTCCCTGTCTCTGCTTCTGCTGTCTCAGGACTTCGGGACGGCCAGATAGCCGTTGAGAAGCAAGTGCTTAAGAAGCTTGTCTCGGAGTACGCAAGAGAAGCGGGTGTCAGGAGTCTTCTCAAGCTCGTCGAGAAGATTTACCGGAAGGCTGCTCTTTCGTTAGTCAGGTAACAAATGGCGTTTCCTTCTTTTGCTGCTTCTTGTTTTGTGCGGCCTGATTTTCTTCGGCCGCTCTGCTGCGGCGGGTTTCGCGGCTGCTGCGTTCTCTTTCCACAGCTGCTGCTGCTTCTTCTTTTTCTTCTTTGCTTCCCTCCTGTCTCTGCTGTAGCTGCTGCGCGCAAGGCCTAGCTGCCGCTGCTGCGCGCAAGGCCTAGCTGCCGCTGCTGCTGCTGCTCGTCTTCCTCCTGCTGCTGCCAACACGTCGGTGCCGTGCTGCTGCCGCTGGAGCGCGCGTCCTCCGGCTGCTGCTGCTCCTGCTCCTGCTGCGCACACTGCCGCTCCTGTTCGCGCGCAGTCTCACGCCACCGCTGTTGCTGCTGCTGCGTCTTCTTCTTCGTCATAACGGTCCTGCTGTTATTGCGTCCGTGTGCTGCAGCTGTTTGCCCCGTCCCACCTCGTTGTCTTCCTTCTCGTCTTCCTTTTTCCCTGGTGGCGTGCTGGGCTGCATTCCCCTCGGTGACGCTGCTGCAGACAGCAGTGCTGTTGCTGCACTGCCGATGCTGCTGCTGCAGCTGCTGCTGGTGCTCGTGCGAATGCAGCTGCTGGGAAGTCTGCCGTGTCTTCTTTGCTGCTGGTGCTTCTCCTCCTCCGTCGCCTCCCGTCGTCTTCCCATCCGGTGACTGTCCTGCTCTACAGAGGCTCGCGACGTTGACGCGTTGTCCGATGTTGCTGTTGCTGCTGCTGCGGTTGTTTGGCTGCTGCGCGGCTGCTGCAGGAAGGAAATTAACGCCGTCAACATCACCGTAGACAATCTAACGAAATTTGTCGGGCAGCCCGTTTTTACTTCCGCGCGTCTTTACGAGCAAACGCCTCCCGGTAGATCTTTCTTTTTCTTCCTGCTACTGTGCCGATTCGCTGTACTTCTGTCGGGCGCGCCGCTGCTGGGGCCGCTGCTCTGCCTGCTGGTTGCTGTGCGAACCCGGCCTCTGCGTTTCTTCAGGTTCTGCTTTGCCGCTGGTCGACTTTCCTTCCATAAGGATTCTGCTCGTTGTCCGCGCCTCAACCTCGCTGCCGCTGCTTCCTTTTAAGCTGTTGCTGCTGTTCCTTTCCACACTGCTACTGCTGCTTCTTTTCAAACTGCTGCTGTTGCTGCTGCTCCATTCCACACTGCTGCTGCTGCTTCTTTTCAAACCGCTGCTGCTGCTGCTGCTTTTCAAATCGCTGCTGCTGCTGCTTCTTTCCAGGCTGCTGCTGCTGCTGCTTTTCCAAGCTGCTGCTGCTGCTTCCTTTCACCTGCTGCTGCAGCTTCTTCTTTTCACCTGGTGCTGCTGCTTTTTCTTCTTCTGCCCCTCGTGTGTCGCTAGCACCTCTGCTGCCACTTTGTTGTTGCGCTGCCAGCGCCGAAAGTCCCTCTCCTCTGCTCATTCCTCCTTTTGAGCAGCCGCGTTTACTGCCGCCTGCTGCTGCTCTCGCCCCGCCTCCGTGGTTCCTCTGCTGCCGGGAGGTTGCTGCCGTTGTTGCTGCTATCTACGGCGCTGCTCTCTGCTGCTTCTTTTTCCCACACCCCCGGCGGCACGCTGCAGGTGGCCATCTTGGCAGGCGCGGCGTGCGGGCCTCTGCCTCCTCTTCTTCTTTCTTATTTGTGTCGCTGCTTCTACGCTGTAGGCTGCCCCACCTGGTCGTGCGTACGCCTCCTCTGCTCTTTCGCACCTTTCTTGCTGCTGCTGCTGCCGCTGTCTTCGTTCGCTCGGCGTACCTTGCTGACTCCTTCTCCGCAGGCCGGTCTACATAGCCGTCCCTAGATATTTGTACATAGAAATATCGATTCTACGTGAGGAAGAAAAAGGGAAACTCCCAACGTCCATGTATATGCATATATATGTATATATATGTATGTGTACTCTCTCTCTGCATATATATACTTACATATATGTATATATATATGTATATGTCTATATACATGTTTGTGTGGTTTATATATATATATATATATTTACACGTATAAGTGATAATAATTATGTAACAAGATTAAAACAGTCTACGTAGAGACGTGTGTATATATATGTGTGCATATATGTATATATACACAGAAGGAGAGAGAGGTACGTAAGTCGACCATAGAATCATATCAAAGGATTTAAGAAGAGTACGTAGGTAAGTATATATATATGTGTATAGAGAGAGATACACACACACAGAGATGGGTCAACATTTTCCCGTCTTTGGTGGTGGCTGTGTATTTCTGTGGATGCATTTATCTTGTAAATAAGTCTAGGTGAATTACATATATATATATATATATATTCGTCGAATTGCTGTTGCGGCTGCGACGGTGTAGGAGTCGTCATGGGACTGGCGTGGACGCAGCTCGGAGGGGCAACGTTGTACGTCGAGGCGATCGGCAGACGCCCGCAGGAGAAGCCACCAGCGGGCGCACCTGCACCAGCAGCAGGAGCAGCAGCAGCAGGTGCGGCGGGAGCAGGTACCGGAGGAGGAAACAGAGGAGCAGCAGGAGGAGGCAAACAGCAGCAGCTGCGACAGGGTGCCGGCGAGGGCACGCGGACGAGAAGAAGCGCCGGCAGCGGGGAGGAGGGGGCGGAGAAGAAGCAGCAGCAGCAGCAGCCCACGGGCGACAGGGAGCGCGAGGAAGGATCCAGCGCGTTGGCAGAAGATCAGCTGCCCGCTGCAGCTGACGCAGACGAAGAAGAAGAGCAGGAAGAGAAGGAAGAAGAAGACAAAGAAAAGAGCAGAGATAGTCGGGCTTCGGCAAACAAACCAACACGAGAAAGCAAGTAGGACAGCATACCACAGAAGCCGCGGCAAGACACCTCCGGTGCAGAAGTCTTTGCTTCATCGTCCGTCTTCTTTCAACTACAGAAGCGGAAGAAAGGGTCAATTTCTGCTTAATCTACTCCGTAATTCTACAGACGTCCATATCCCTGTTTCTATCTATATCTATCTGTATTTCATTGTACCTATCTATGTCTCTCTGTGTATACCTGCATCTCTCTGTATACGTGTATATCTGTCCGCATCCATCTGTGTTTGTCTATATCTATCTGTGCCCCTCGTATTTTTATCTATGTCTATATATATCTGTATCTGTCTATCTATTTTTGTCTTTCTCTCTATATATGTCTATATATATGTATATGTATCTACCTACGTATATCTTCCTAGCTATATCTATCAATATCTAGCAGTATCAGTCTATACCTGTCTGTCTGCATCTGCCTGTGTATGTCTCTATCTTCTCTCTGTATCTGTCTCCCTATATCTATCCACACCTATCTATCTATATCTATCATCAATCTGCCTGTATCTTTGTATCTTCCCGTATCTATCTCCAAATCTATATCTATATCTATCTACATCTATCCATATATATCTACCTCTGTCTATCCATCTGTATCTATCTGTGTTTATCTCTATCTGTCTACCTCTATTTGTCTATATCTATCTATGTCGTACTCTCTATATGTACCTACGTTTATCTATCTATATTTTTCTGTATCTGTCTATCTGTACTTACCTGTATCTGTCTTCGCCATACTCTCTATATCTGTGTCTGTCTATCTATATTCGTCTGTGTCCGTCCACCTGTACTCATCTATACCACTATCTAACTATATATACCTATTTATCTACGTCTATCTATGTCTGTGTTTATCTATATCTGTCTACCTGTATTTATCTGTATCTATCTATGTCATACCTTCTATATCTACCTACGTGTATGAGGAACTCTCGTACATACCAGCCGTGGGTGTATAAACAGCGTAGGCACTTATTGACTTCGAAGTCGTCTGTGTGTGTGTGTGTGTGTCTGGCAACGTACTTTTTTTTTGTAGAAAGGGATACGTGGGTATGAAATTTCCTGAGGAAAGTCTTGATAGACATCTGTGTATATCCAGAGCCATACCTACGTATTCCGTCTCTCTCTCTGTATATATATATATGCCTGCGTGCATATTTACATATCTGTACATGTACCCATGTATATATGTGTATACGTGTATAGCAGTCCATGGATTTGTCTTTCTCTGTATCTGTATCTCTCTGTTGAAGTACATAATTATACCTGTGTATACTTCCATCTTCCTATATATTAACATGTAGCAGTCTGTCGGTCTCTGTGTCTGTCTCTCTCCATCTATATCTATACACATATATAAATATATCAATCGCACTTTCTCTCTGTCATTCTCTCTACGTATTCACACACCTACATATACATGTCCATATGTATGTGTCCGTACTCTTTGATCTTTCCATATGAATCTACATGTAGCACTTTATCAGTCTCACTGTCTCTCTATGTCTATGTGTCTGGGTATACCTATACTTTAATCTTTCTGTATATTTACGTCTGGCATTTGATAAGTCTCTGTCTCTTTGGTTCTAGCTCGCTGTATATCTCCTTTTTTGTGTATACGCGTATACGTAATTATACAACGCTGCATGCGTCTGCTGTCCTCTGTGTACATCGAGCCCCCCATAGTTGCTGCTGCTGGTGCTGTTGGTGCCGCTTCTGCCGGTGCTGCTGCTGCCGGTAGTGCTGCTGTTGCTGCAGCTGGTGGTGGTGCCGCTGTTGGCGCTGCTGCTGCTGTTGAGCGGTGCGCGAGAGTCAGCAGTGGCCGGTGCAACGACAGCCGTGCATCCCGCATCTGCCTGTGGTGGGACACTTTTTTTCCTTTCGTTTGCAGCAGCTGCTGGTTGAGTTGCTGCTGTGGCTGCTCCGCGGCCGCTGCTTCTGCTTCTGCTGCTTCTGCTCCTGCTGCTGCTGCCCTTTCTGCTGATACGTCTGCTGCAGCTTCTGCTTTTGCTTCTGCTGCCGATGCAGTTGCGGCTGCTGATGTGGGGTGTCGCCGTCTCTTTGCTGTGTGCTACTGGCTGCAGCAGCCGCGTCTCCTCCTCCTCATCCTCCGACGCAGGGCGTGCAGACAGCAGCAGCAACTGCGAGGGAAGGCTGAAAATTACGGGGCAGCTGGGCGCTGTGATGAGCGAGTCATCAGAAATAGCGCTGACGTTCTGCCGAGCCTTCGTCAGACTTGTCAATCCCGACAATTCCTATCTTGACACAGCCCATATCCACCTTCACGTTCCTGAAGGTATGCAGCAGCATCTTTTTCTTCTCTCACTCCTCTCTCTTTTCCCCTCTTCGTCTCACTATCTCTTTGTTGATGTATCTGCTCTCTATACTCTTCTTCTCCCTGTGTCCAGACTAATGTAACTGTCCAAGTCCGTAGTCCACTCACGTACGATGCCCGCCCGCTCCATATATATGTATATATATATATGTATAGATAGATGTCCTTCTATTCACTCACGTATATGTATGTGTAGATGTGTAGTGTATGTAGGAAGCTGCCTAGTACCCTCTGTTTGTTCTGTTTTTCCTTCGCTGAAATTTCCGTGTTTGTAGATGGGACAGTCACTGTGGATCTGCGGCGGAATAGAAACGTCCGCAGGGAAGCCCCGCCACAGGGCTGCTCTGCCTGCTGCTGGGTGCGATGTGTGTTGCTGCGTACACGAGAAAACTTGCGCGATTGCTGCTGCGAGGAACTGGTGTGTGAAAGCAGGGGAGCCTGCATGCCTTTGCCTGCTACTGCCCGACCTGCTGTCGCAGTGACTTTCGTTGTCTTTGCTTCTCGCCCTCCTCCACCCCCCCGCCCTCCGTCACCCTCACTGGTGGCCAGGCCGATCTAGACACGGTGTGTATGTGCGTGTCTTCTCTGTGTGCCCTGCACGTATTCATACATACGTATATATACATGTATGGATTCTGGCATTTCCCAGAGCCTTCCTGTGCCTGTCTGTATACACGTTTATGGAAATAGAAGAAGAGAGAGCAATCGAGGTGGGGAGGTCGAGGGAGGGGGACCGAGGAAGAGAGAGACGGAGACAGACGGAAGAAAGCAACGAAGAAAGAACGAGCAGCACTGCACGTGAAGTTGTCTTTCTCTGGGCACACTGTTCCGGTTGTGTGGCTTGGCCTGTCGACTTTTAAACGACAGTCTTCTTCTTCTTTGCTGAAGCCTGTTTTTGTTCTGCTGCAGCGACGGCGCCTGTGGGGCCAGACGCTCTTGCCCGCAGCGTTTTGCCGGTTTTCTGCTGTCGTATTTTCTTTGATGTCTGATGCGCATGTGGGAGTTCTTGCTGCTGCTGCTTCTTCTTCTCTGAGGTGCGCTGCCCTGCTCCTGTCCCGCGCTGCCGTGGTGCCGTGTTGCTGAGGGCGGGGGGCAGCTTTTGTACAGGTGCCTCCGCTGCCGTTCTAGCGGACAGTATCTGACGCCTGCTGCAGGTGCGCGTGGCCGCTATCGTCTTGCGTTTTTGCCACTGCCCCACCTGCTACCGCTGCTCGCGTGTTTGGTGCTGCTGCTGCCCCGCCGTACGCCGTCTGGTGCGGATCAGCAGGGGTTGCTGCTGCTGTCTTGTCCTCAGCGTCCCCTGGTGGGGGGCTCTCTGTGCCGCTACTACTTCCTGCTTCTGCTTCCCTTCGATGTGTGCCTGCCCTGCTCTGCGGCTGCCTGACGTGTGTGCACGCGTACTGGCTCTCCGGTTCTGCCGCTGCTTTGTTTGCTGCTGGCTCCATCACTGTTGCTGCTGCTGGTGCTGCTGTTGCTGATGCTGCTGCTGTTGCTGCTGCTGCTGCTGTTGCTGATGCTGCTGCTGTTGCTGATGCTGTTGCTGTTTTTGTTGCGGCTGCTGTTGTTGCTGATGCTGCGGTTGTTGCTGATGCTACTGGTGCGTCGTGTGGGGTCACGCGCAGGGGCGACTCCGAAAGACGGGCCGAGCGCGGGTATCACCATGGCCACTGCGCTGCTGTCTCTGGCGTTAAATATGCCAGTGCTACCAGATGTAGCGATGACCGGGGAACTAACTTTGACTGGCAAAGTGCTGCGTGTGGGTGGGGTTAAGGAGAAGGTGATCGCTGCTCGCAGGGAAAAAGTGGGGGTGAGCGGAAAAGCCAAAAGGGTGAAACAACGCACGAGAAGCAGGAGGAGGAGGAAAAGAAGACGAAGTAGAAGAAGAGAAGAAGAAAAAGAGTGTAGGAAAGCCGGAGAAAAACGACCGGAGGAGGAGTCGTGAATAAGAAGAGCGGGGGCGACAGAAAAGAAGAAGGAAACGAGAAGCGATCGGGGCAGAGAGGAGGAAACTGAAAAAGAAGAGTGAGAAAGGGGAAGTCGAAAGGGAAGGAGGAGGCGAAGGGACAGCAGCGACACGGGAGGGAAGGGCACTGCCCGTAGAGGAGCAGCAGCAGCAAAAGGGGAAGAAGCAGAGCAGTCGCAGTAGCAGAGGCCCAGGGCCGGAAGAACAGCTGCAACAGCAGCACCAAAACGAGAAGAAGAAGTTGCGGGGTAGGGCACAACAGGCAGAGCTGCGGAGGATCAGGAATGGGGACAACAGCAACAACAGTCACAGCAGCAGCAAAGATGCGTTTAAACAAGCAGCAGGAGGCGGCAGTGCAGCAGCAACTGGAGGAGCAACGCCGGAAGCAGCGGCAGTGAGGGACACGCAGCAGCAGGGAGGGAGACGGACAAGCGGCAGCAGCAGAGAGGGAGACAGACGAGCATCAGCAGCAGGGGGAGGGACAAGCGGCAGCAGCACGGGGAGGGAGAAGCAGCAGCAACATGGAGGGACAAGCAGCAGCAATGAGGGAAAATCAACCGCAGCAGAGATTTGTTGCTGCCAGGTTGTGGTGCATGTTTGGACTGCAGAAGCAAATATTTTGATGAGAGAAGAAGAAGGAGACTCGACCATGTGGTGGGAAAAAGTGACGTAGTAACGGCTCGTCTGTAGGGGTGCGAGAAATGTAGACAGAAAGCTCTCTAGTGGAAGAGAGACAAAATTCTTTCCTCTCCCACGTGCAACGCAGAACAGGCGCCTACGTAATACCAGCCGCGACACACGCCCAGAAAGGTCCACACGTATACACACAAGCAGAGTTCTGTGTGTACCAAGCAGACGAGCAGATACGTACAAATCTTCTGACTGTGAACACACGCATTCACATGCACGCCAGTTTCCCATCATGCATTTATATATATATATATATACGCGCGTATATACACGTCTAAATGGTGTATATGAAGAAGCACACATCTATGTATCTTTACATATATATATACACACACTTGACACACTGGTATAGCGATGGACGTTCGAGGGGATACACGAACCAACGTATATGTGTATATGCATGTATATTTCTTTCTAGGACTGGGTCTGTGTAAGTACGTCTGCGCACGCGGGTGTGGCGCGTCTGCACTTCAACGTGAAGAGATCGTCCTGCGTGTATACATTTATAAAAGTTGGATATGTCTGTCCACATGTATTTACCGTACATGTCAGTATGTGTATATAGAGAGAGAAAGAGAAGGAGAAAGAGAAAGAGCAGCAGGGGTCTCTGACCAGCAGTGACATACGAATGGATTGTACCCCGCCAGCGCCGTTGCGCCGCAGCAGCATCGGGCTGCACTGCTGGTGGGCAGCGGTGCTGCTGTTGTGAAGCTACCCCACACGTGGACGGGCCTTAAAAGACGTGGCTGGGTGAGGCACGGGGCGAAGAGATTTGTCCCTCTCTCGTGTTACTCGTGGTGTGCAAACGCGGAAAGCAGTCGTGGAAAAGAAGTCTCGTTTGCATGCGCCGCTACTTTGCTGCGGTTGGTGTTTGCCCCTGCTGCAGACTCTGATCTTCCCACGAGGAAATGAGAAGGACTTCCACGAACTTGCTGACTACGTCAAGGTATGTTCTGCTTCTTCCTGTGTAGGCAGACCGCTAGGAGATCTGCGGGCGGATGTCCCTTTCAACTGCGACAGCCCCGCACGGTGTAATATATCCGCAGTGTGGCTTTCCCTGTCTCTCTCCCAGACAGAGATGCAGCACTTGTGTACAGCCATGTATATAGGAAGATTACTGCCATATAGTTACAATACTTGTGTGTCCATACTTGCATGTATCTAAGTCTCTGTCTATGTGCCTGTCCATCTCTCTCTATATATACATATGGATATACACATGTGTACACGAAGGCGGGATGCATGTCACACACTGCCACATGGTGAGGATTGGCGCAGTGAAGTTTCTGCAGTTCGCTCTACCCGTCAGTCAAAACTTCTCAACGGTTCAGAGCTATCTTTGTCTGCAACCTCGTTCGTGACTTGCATGTGCTTGGCTTTTCCTATTTGAGGAAACCCGTGGTTCGATATCTGTTTTTCCTTTGTGCACTTGCAGTTTCGTTCTTCAAATACACACACACACACACACACGGAGCTGCAGTATACATAGATGTACATGAATTTTACAGAGGTACATGTGCGTATGTGTGTGTGTGTGTATATATATAGAGAGAGAGAAAGAGAGGTATCTATATTGTTGTCTACTCATATATATATATATATATACATGTACGTCTCTTCTTCTTTTGTGCTATTGAGTTTTGTTCTCCGAATACACACACATACACATACACACACATACACATACACTTGTGGACAGACGTTTCAGTGCTCGTGTGTGGCGAGTAGGGCGTGCGGCAAGGATGTATGTGTGTCCGTTTGTCTGTCTCCGTCTCTCTTCGTATTATATACAAATATGTGCGAATAAAAATTTGCATACATTGTAGTGACTGCGCTGCGCATGCGTTGCTGCTGCATGTGTGGTGCAGGAAGGACTCGTGGTGCACTTCGCCGATACGTATGATGAAGTATTTCGTGCTGCATTCGGGCTTGCAGAGCCCCGTAGCTGCGGCTTTCTCTCTGCTGGTGCTTCGGCCAGCAAGCCCTCGGTGGAGGGGCGGCAGATGCTGTAACAGCAGCTGCCGCTAGTGTGCAGCAGCAGCAGCCGGAGGGCGTAGCGGTAGCAGAGGCAGGAAGTGAGCGCAGTAATACCAGGAACAGGTGCAAAAGGGAGCAGCACGGGAGCAGCACGAATAGCAGCCCCACTGGCAGCGAGGGCAGGAGCAGCGGAGCCACCAGCAGTGGCAGCGCGTGACTTCGGGGTATTAGCAGCGACAGCGACAGAAGACGTGCCTGAAGCATCTCCATGGATATCTTTTTGTCCTGCAGCGATGCGAGGGATTCGACTTTGTTTTTAATTTCACAGAGTGTTCACAGTGGCAGAGAGAATCAGGTGGAGTTGCTTTTACGAGTACCTCGTTCTCCATCTATCTCTTTTCACTTGGTACGCTTCGCGTCTGTGCGTCCCCGCCCCCGCGTATGCAGGTGCGTTTTTGTGAGCTGAAACAATGTCCACCAGTCCTTTTGTTGAATCCGGGGATTTAGCAATTGCTTCGTGCCTGCGGTGTGTGAGAAGAGAGGACACGCCCATCTCTGGTCTACAGGATCGACGACTGCAGTTTTTCTTCTTAGTTTTATTGCTACCAGGTCAGCCAGCCCAAAGTCGCATCGTCACTTCATAAAGACGTTTGCGGCGTCTACTACCCTATACCTGTTAGGACGCCTACAGTAGTAGTACTACGTCTGCTACCGCCATTTCTACTACTACTGCTCTTACTCTTGTAACTACCATTTCCATTATCACTGGTAACACCGTTACTCCTACTGCTACTATTGATATTACTACAAGTATTACTAGCGCTACTAGTATCTGTACCACTCCTTCATACGGCAAACCTGCGTCTGTGCGTGCATACACCAAACGCCTACGCATGTGTGTGTGTATCTGCATGGGTTACGGAGTAGTTTCCTGCGTCCCTCCTTTTAGACCGGTATGACTCTTTTCATTTAACACGCAAAACAGACTGCCTCTCTTTTCATCTTGCAGCATGGTAAATTCTATGATTCGTGCCGGCGCACAGTGTCTCTTCTCTGGCACAGCTGCCACCTGGAAAAGAGTGATGTTGCATGCGCCAGTCCGTAGTTGCGCGGCGACTAGCAGATGTGCACCGACGCTGTCAGTCAGATCTGGAACAGTGACCCAGTATCCGCAGCAGCCGAACAAGGAACCTTTGCACAGAAGTGTTGGCTGCAGTGATACTGCCGAAGACCGCTGCAGCAGCATAGCACTTTGAAATTCCGAGGTTTCTCCTTGCTTGGTGCGACGTTCCCATGCACGCGTATGGGACGACAGCATGCGCGTGCATGCACTTATAGTTCATGTGTTCACGTGTGAACGGAGCTACGACAACACCCGTATGCCGACACACGTCTACGTGACCAACACGCATTCACGCATATGCCCGTACACGTACATAGACGAATACAATATGCGTAACTTTTATGACAGCGCTGTACTTCTCTGGACTCAGGTTGGCTCTACGAGCAGAGTCCCGTACGCAACCCAGTTGCTCGGAAGGCTCTCTGCGTCTCTCAGACAGCGTGTGCGAGCCCTGATACGGAGCGTAAAACGATACGATACCTTGACAGTCGATAGCTTCACAAACGCGTATATGTGTCCGTATGGTAACACGTGTAGGTATTCATACACATACTTGCGTAGTACATACTAAGTAGTGAATAACAGCAGCTGTCGGTGCATGCAAACGAAACAAACGCAGTGTGTAGTCCACCGTGGTGCTAACATGCCGTGCACAAGCGGCGGCGCACAGACTACACTGCGACTGCGGCTCGCGCATAATTTGCAGGGGTCGATAGGAAGAGGACGTGTTGCAGATAACGACAGCGCAGAATTCCGGAAGCGCAGCGCCAAGGCACACGACGTCCTCGGGCGGGCGTACGTGTAAATGGGACAGAGGGCCCTATGCATGCACGCCTGTGCCCTTTCTCCTTCCTCCACGTCGATGTGGGGCTAAACCTGACGTCCGTTTACCTGGCTATATGTACAACGTTGGTGTACAGACAATACAGTCCGACCAATCCTATGCAAGGATGTGCTCATGAATGCTTGTATACACGTGCTCATAGATAGGAATATACGTACACACAGGAACGTCGGCAATCCAGCGTATCTTGCCGATGTTCTTGTGCCACGTGTGATATGCCGAGACAACTCTCTCCGCAGCAGCAAAGAGGAATTCGTTAGATCTTCCTCCATATTATCCGCGGTGGGCGCGGCTGCTCTGCTGCTGCGGCTGTCCTCCTGCTGCGGCTGTTCTCCTGCTGCCGCTGTGCTGCCGTTGCTGCACTACGTATCTGTTGAGGATCGTCAGGACCTACGGCTTCTGACGGTCGAGGCGCAGGTGCTGCTCTTGCGGCACGTGTCAGTTGCCAGTGGGGCGGTTCTTCGCTGTCGCTTCTGCTACCGTTCTCTGCTGCTGACGCTGCCGCTTTCTGCCTCTTTTGTGCATCTGCTGCTACGGGCTTCCCTCTAGTCGCGCGACCAGGGACGACGCTTCGCATGCACTGCAACTAAGCGGTTCTCTCTCTACAGGGGAGTACGTTTATTAACCGGCTGCCCCGCGCGTGATGCGAGGAGCTGGGGGAAGGCTACTGTGCCGCTGCTTCAGCACTTCTCCATGCGGTCTACGTATCCCCGTTCACGTCCATGCAGACACGCTGCGCTAAAAAGAGACTTGTTCGCCCTGAGAAAGTTCTTCTGCGGCTGCTGCTGCTCTCGCAGCCGCGTGCTTCTGTCCTCGACGTCGCAGCAGCGTATTGCATGCGTTGCTGCTGCATGCGCAGCCAACGAGAGTTCTTGTTGCCGAGACCCGCGATAGCTATAGAAAGTGTGTGAGAGTTCCTGCCCGTTGTGGAAGACTGTTCACTTCCACCAGCTTCTCTTCCCTCCCTGCCCGCCTCCACAGACGTATAGTGTGTTCTTCTGAACGCCTTCCACCCCACGCTACACCGTCTTCGTGCTGCTGCTGCCGCGGCTGCTGCTCCTCCTCCTCCCCGGCGCAAGCCGAGTGCTTGCACCTGGCCTGTTCGCGTCGATGCCGCCACGACTGCAGTGCCGTGCACGGCTGCGGCTATCGCAGTGGCTGCATCACGAAACAAATATCGCGTCTTCTCAACTGCTGCTTTTTCTCTCCTGTGGCCCCGTGTGCAGGGCTCCTCCGACGGCTGTTGCTGCTGCTGCTGCAGCTGCCGGAACGCAGACCCACGTCTTTAACTGTCTTGCTGCCATGCTTCCTCCCTCTGCGGCAGCAACAGGCGCCCAGGCTGCCGGTACTCGCTGGCTGCTGCGCCGTGTTGGCTTCATTTCAGCTGCTGCAGTTGTGAAGAAGGAATGTCAGAAAATTACGCCAGGAGTGAAGGGAAGCGTAAACGCGCGCTGCACCTCGCCTGCGCCCATGACGGGCCCTCTTTAAAAATGGATCGCTGCATGCGTTCCCAGGGAAAAAAAACACACACACACACACACATAATGGCAGAACCTACCTTCACAGATACATGTAATACATATATATATATATACATGCGTATGTGTTTGTGTGGATATTGTGCAACACGGAGTATATATATACATACACAGAGATCTATATATAAATATATATGGATAGATCATGTGCAGTATCTGCTATATATATATATATATGTAGGTGTGACAGAAGCAGAGTTCTGCCTCTCCTATACACGTAGTACATATGTACATGCAAAGGTATCTATACACGTATATATATATGGTGCAGTTTCTGCTCTCTCTATGTATGTATATATATATATATATATCGATGTGACAAAAGCAGAGTTCTGCCTTCTTTTTCTTTCTTCGTAATTGAACCAAATCACATGCACACGCTCCCCATTTATCAAGAAAACAATCCCACGTGTGTGCTGCATAAAGAGAAACTATGTGTAAGTGTCATATATATCTATATGCATATATGTAGAGAGATAGATATAGATAGACAGATACATAAATAGATGTGTATATATATATATACATATATATATATACATGTCTGTTTGTGCATGCGACGAAGCTCGAGCGCCTTGAGGCGGTTTTCAGTCGTGCATGCTCTCACCGCCAATGTTTACATATACACATTCGCACCTATCGTTTTCACTCATAAATACACGTGTCACCACATACACAACAAACACGCCTGTACTTCTGAACATATATATATATATATATATATATATATAT
>KL647329.1:501786-579104 GCA_000727475.1 Sarcocystis neurona
TATATATATATATATATATATATATATATATATACGTAAACTATACAGCACATCTATACACACTACAAGATTCATTTAGATGCATATATATATATATATGTTTCTCCACTTACACACAGATACATATATATGCATATATATATATATATAGACAAACTTAGGCCCTTCCTGACCACGAGTAAGTCTTTTGAGAACAGGAAAGCAGATTTCCTACTTTCCCATCATAGACAACAACCGAGCAGCAACGCAGCGACAGTCTGGTTGCACGCACACATCGCAGCTGATATTACCAATAGCAGGGAGCGCAGCAGCAACAGGTGCAGCTGCTGCAGCTGCAGCAGGGGTTCGTAAAAGAAAAGCTGCAAGAGCAGAGCGGCAAAACGAGCAGCCGCGACAGTCCGGCAGCTGCAGCAGGAGCAGCACGACCCGAACAGCAGCAACGACAGAGCAGCAGCAGCAGTAGGTGGCAGCAGGAGGCGGCAGCAGGAGGCTGCTGTAACGGTGGCAACAGCGTAGCTTCCCCGGCACCTCCAGCAGCAGAGACGCAGCACCAGAGGCAGCAAGTGGGCAGGGTCGCAGCTGCGTTGACAGCAGGCGCAGCTGCAGCAGCGGGAAAATTTCTACAGTGTTGGCAGCAAGTCTATTAGCAGCAGCGGCGCAACATCACGGGGAGATGCGGTAGCAGCGCTCTGCTTCAGAAGCAGCACGAGAGTCGAGCAGCAGCAGCAGCAACGGCAGCAGCAGCACGGCAGACGGCACCACCAGCACGGGAGACGGCAGCACCTCTGGCAACAGCAGCACCCCCAGCAAAACGAGCGAGCAGTGCAGCAGGAGCACCAAAAATAGCAGCAGCAGCAGCGGCGACAGTAGCAGTCGCGTCGACAAGAAAAACGAAGGAACAGTGGCTTCTTACAAAGAGAGCAGCAGCAGCGTCATGTTCGAGTTGCTGTTGCACTAGCGCTGCAGCTTCTTTGGCAGTGCGGCTGAGCGCATTATTGGCTACTGTGAGTACGAAGCTGCTGCAGCTGCTTTTCTTGCTGCTGCTGCCGCTGCTGCTGCCGCTGCTACTGCTGCCGCGCCGACCACTCCTCCCCCCCCTTGTCGAAAAGGAGGAGGAGGAGGACGACAACGTGGCGCTTCTGTCTAATTTCTTCTTTGCCTGCTGTTGTTGCTGCTGTTGCAGCGCGTCCCATCCCAGCTGAAACTGCTGCTGGGTCTGCAGCAATTCCTCAACGCCTGCAACCTCATCCCACCCTTCCCGACGCTCCGCTGGCTGCCAGGAGCCGCCGCTGAAGCTGCTGCTGGTCCGTGTCCTCAAGCTCTCGCTGCCCTCTCTCCTGCCGCTCTTCATACTTCGCTTTCTACTGTTGCTCTCTCTTCCGCTACTGCTGCTGCCTCCGCTGCCACACGTCTCTATCCCCATCCAGCTCCCTCCCGCAGCGCCTGCTTCCCTTTGCGCGACGTCCTGCAGCTCTTGTTGCTGCTCCTGCTGTTCCTGCGATTGTCGCTCCTCGTGATGCTGTTTCTGTTGCTCCTGCTGGCGTTGCTGCGGCTCCTGCTGCCCGGGCCTCTGCTGCTCCTGCTGCTGGTCGGTTTGCCTTCGCCCGGGCGCAAGCGCCAGCAGACGCAGATATCGCTCGACGGCAGCCTGGATAGCCTCTGGCTGTTCCTCAGCGGCTCCTGCATGTCTTCGACTGGTCAAACTTCTGCAGCAGTTCACACAACAGCGACAGCAGCAGCCAGTCTATACACGAGCTTCCTGCAGCATCTGCAGCACCAACCGCAGCAGCAGCAACGGCAGCAGCAGCAGCGGCAGCCGCAGCAACAGCAACAGCAGCCAGACTGCAAAAGGGCTTCCTGTGGTCGGAGCAGCAGCCGCAGCAACGCCCGCACCGGCAACAACGCTAGAGTGCAATCCCACGGCAGCGACAGCATTAGTCGAGAGCACGACAGGAGCAGCAAGTGCACGAATTTTGGACAGCAACGACACTTCACAGTGACCCCCCCCCCCCCAGCCAGCAGCAGCAATGCAACCGCTGGATGCGACCGCACAGGGCGAGGAATAGCAGCAGCACTGGAAGGACGTAGCAGCAGCAGCAGTGTTGAGCGCCACCTCCACGGCAGCGGGGAATCGCAGCACCTGCAGTAGCAACAGCTGCGCTAACTGCACCCGACCGCATGCGCCCACGTCGCAGCTGCAGCAGCAGCAGCACGCGACAGCGACACTTGCACTGCCAGTAGCAGCAGCACAGGAAGACACAGGAGAAGTGGCGCCGCAGCCGCCGTGGAGTACAACACGCTACAGCAGCAACAGCAGCAAAACTCGTCGAAAAACAACAGCACCAGGAGGAGCTGCTACACAAGTTTCTACCGTCTCGCAATAGGTGCAGGAGCGGTCCTTCTTGCCAGCGCTCCAGCAGCAGCGGCAGCAAGACAGCCGTTTCTTCTGTGTCACAGAAGCCGCAGCACCAGTGCTTCTTGTCAGCTCTCCAACAGCAGCAGCAGTCCTTTGTCGAGCGCTGCAGCGGTATTTACCCACAGCAGACAACTACTACTGGCGAGTCTTTCCCTTCGCATGTTTCTGCTTTCTCTCCCCCGCGTATACGTGTACTTTTGTATGTACACTAATGCAGGCATGCAATAACTGTACGGGTTAGCTGCGTGTATTAATTGCGCTGGACGGATCCTGCAGAGATATGCAGAGAGAGAGACTTTCTTGGGAGCAACGAACCCACAGCAACAGCAACTAGCACGGGGTAGCGCTCCGGCACTGGTGCAGAAGCAGCAAAAACGTTCGAAAAACTTGTTACAGCAGCGGCAGCCCCAGCACCAGCGGCAGCCGGCAGCCGTGCTTGGACATGCTGTGTGCAAGGCGGAGCTCTGCTGCAGCAGAGTGGCAAAAAAGTGCCGCCTCTTCCCTCTCACAGGCAGCAGCGGTCATGCTCCTCGGCACCGCAATGCAGCAGCACGACGCTTCTACCATGGGAGTCCCGCAGCAGCAGCAAACACACGGCTTTGGAAAACCCGTGCAGAGCTACACCAGCCCCAGGTGTCCACAACAACGGAGCGCTAGCAGCAGCAGGAGCGGCAGCAGCAGCAGCAGTGGCGCCCAGCAGGAGCGGCACCAGCAACAGGAGCGGCAGCAGCAGCAGGAGCGGCAGCAGCAGCAGGAGCGGCAGCAGCAGCCGCGACAGCAGCAGCAGTGGCAGCAGCGGCTGCAGCACAAGAAGAAGAAGCGGCAGCAGGAGGAGGTGCGTCTGGCGTAGAAGCAGCAGCACGTGCAGCTGAAGATCGGCAAGAGAGGTGGGGCAGCAATGGCAGTAGGCAGCTTGGTGCAGCAGCAGCAGCAGATCACCACGAAAGGGCGCGACTGCGGGGTCTCTTCACCTGGGCAGCAACGCCAGCGGCAGCTTCGTGTACGGCAGCAGCAACAGCAGCAGAGCTTCGCGCAAGGAGGTCGTTTTGCAGTAGTTTCAGTGCCGGCGTGAGCTATCGACAACAACAGCCTCAACGCTAGCACCGCAGGACCTGGGGGACGCGCTCGCGGCCACGCCTTCCGACGGCAGCAGCGAGCAAGGAAGAAGAAAGCAGCAACAATAGAGGCTGACACTGCTGCTGCTGTTGCCGCTGCACCCTGCAGGCGGCAGACAAAAAGGAAGAAAAACGCGTGCGAACTTACGTTTCATCCGCTAGAAACGAACTGGCACCTTCCCAGCAGCCAAAAGCAAGTTTCTCATACCGCAGTATCTTCTGCTGCTGCTGCTCTTCGTCTTCCTGCAAAAGGACCACATGTACGCGCAAGGCCTCTCTGAATATTCTCGTGCATGCAGGCCCAAACGTCGAAACCACAAGCCTCTCGGCGCAACTCTGTAAACAACACACAGATGCAGATTTGGATACCCCGCCTTTTCTTCAATTGATTCATGGCTACACCTGAGAGAAAGCGCGAGAATTCATATATGTGTGCAGTGACGCAGATGCACGCGGTACACTGCGGAAGAGAAAGCTCCGTCGCGGGGTGTACATACACCCGTGCACACACGCCTGGAGAGTCACGTGAAAATCGAGGCGCGTCTACAGGTGATCTCCTCTCAATACCAGGGGCACGCAGCTTATTATTTTATTTGTATGTAGATCATCTATCGATTGAATCATATGCCGTATCTGTTCCTCTCTAACTCTCTCCCGCTCCCTCCACAGATATATACATCCGTAATCGAACAGCAGGACAAGCCTTTCTAGGTTATTGCTTGCAGACATACATCTTCACAAGCATTCAAGTACACGCATATATTAATATATATTTTATACGTATATATATATATATATATATGCACCATTTATATTGGCATTCATATATTTCTTCCCACTCCATACCCAGAGGACATACACATGCATATAAAGACGCGGACGCAGGCCCAGCGACGTATAATAAAGACAGAGATTCTAAATTGCAACACCACACCCATGTGTACACACGTCCGCAGAAAAGTGAGTAATACACATCCGTATACAGAAAGAGAGAGCGAAACAGAAAAAGATAAAGAGTAGAGAACCATCGATACACCTGCACATATGATGCAGAAACAGAGAAAAATAGAACGATATGTAGATTCGAATATATAGAGAGAGAGACAGAAAGAGAGGAGGACAGATAGACAGCTCTATATACATATATATATATATATGGGGAGAGGGAGAGAGAGAACAGAAGAGAGAGGGACAGAGAAGAAAGGTAGGGAGATGGACACAGATCTACGCTTACACACATCTCCATATACACATATATATTGTAGCGAGACAGCGAGAGATAGATCTACATATATATATATATATATAGAGAGAGAGAGAGAGATATAGACAGCAAGATACACAGGTAGACCTACAGGTGTGCACATACATAGAGAGACAGATAGATAGATAGACAGGTCTACATGTACATATATATATGCAGATGAATACATTCCTATTTACCACGAACACGTGTGTGTATGCATATATATATGCATGTTGAAGATTATGGTGGAAAATGAGGAAGAGAGACAGAAATGAAGGCGCACGCATAGGAGCGGGAGAACAGAAGAAGACACCGAGTAGAACTCACGCAGAAACGGAGACACTGGAGCATACATAGGGTCGTCGACAGCCGCCGGTGGAGAGACGGAGACATTTACCAGCGCCTGTCCTTTTCCACGTGCAGTCTCTGTGTGGGACCTCTCCTACACGTGAAAAGGAAGCGGAGAAAAAAATCGCCCCTGCTCGCTTACATGCAGAAGCGTTTTGAGGAAGCGAAGCAGGTGCCACGCACTTGTCGACGTTGCAGCAGATGAAAGGAGAAAATGCGTCAGCAGCACTTCTAGCGACGACGGGCGCACCTCCAGCTCAAGCCGGTAGTACCTGCGCCCACCACCAGCTCCACAGCTACGCACACAGTCCCATACATACATATATATATATATATATATATGTATATATATAGTTTTTACATATACAGGCAGACGGTATATTTATGAATGCATTTTAGTATGAGTGTGCCTGCATTAGTATGTCACAACTTCTGCAGGTGCACAAAGTCTACATGTGTGAGCTCAGACATATATATATATATATTTACGTGGGCACATACATATGTATTAGGTGACACACAAAAGCAGCAGAGAGGCACACAAGTGTAGACATTACGAAAGTTTAACACATATAGAAACATACATACCTACATACATACATACGTATACTTATACACATAGGACTAAGGGCAAACAGGCAACAGAGAGGCACCTAAATATATACGTTGTCTTGGCATACACATACATAGAGATACGTGTATGTATCAGAGAAATACCTATACACACATATATATATATATACATGTATATATATGTATATATATGTATATATATGTATATATGTAAAGATGCACGCATTAATAAGTACTGCGTACGAGCGCGCTTGGACACGCATGCACAGAGACATATGTACATTTTTCTGTGGAACATGGGAAGACCATACATGCCCACTCAGAGATATATCCGCAGACACACATGGCTATCTAGACGTGGGAAAGCAGCGCGCAGGCTGCAGACCACGTCGCGTCGAGTTTTTATATGGGCAGGCAGGACAGCCATCAATAAAGCTGCTCTGTTGTTCCTCGTATATTCTGTGGGTGGGTGGAGCAAAGTTCCGCACGACTGCCTGCTGCCGTGTTTTTTCGAGGAGAGCTGCACTCCTGTCCACGCGCCCCCCGGACACAGCGCGAGCAGCCGTTTGAAAGCAGGTTGCACACGCGTCCCACAAAACGTTGCTTGCAGCTCTTGTCTTTGAATGGGATGGAATTTTTGTCTACGAAGCTGTGCATGCAGTTTTAAACGTGTTTGTGCGCATGCAGCAGCACGCTGGGGGAAAAGACGGCGCGCTAGCAGAGGCGACTTGCGGGCAGCTCGGCGACCCTGCGCGCGCTCTTACTGCAGCCGTCTCGCTCTTGCTGCTGCCCAGACTGCTCTTGCTGCTCCTGCGGCCGGGTGTTAGCCACGTCCGCCGCTCTCTCTGCCCTCTGCCTGCACAGTAGCAGCCTCCGCTCCCCACCACCACTGCGGATGTCGCCCGCTGTCTCACCACCCCTGCCGCTGCTGAAACTCCTAGTGCGGCTACACCGTGTGCTGCTACATATCGCACTGCTGCTGCTTCGGCTGCACGTGCTGCTGTTGCGAAGGGAAGCTGCATGTGCGTGCGTCGTGTCAGCTCGCGACGCGCCTCTGCACATGGACACCGGCGCGCGGAGACATCCGTCGCAGCACGCGGTGGATTGTAGGACGGGGGGGGGCTACTCTCCTGCAGCGCGATACGAGCTGAGAGCGGTCTGCCTGCTAGCATCACTGCATGTCTATATATTTATACAACCACGTGTCTACGTAAACACACACACAAATATACGTACATGTGGGTAGACGGGAAAACAGCTACGCGTCAACATCTCTGTGCGTGTCTACATACTTACACACACACGTGCTTCCGTAAAGACACATACATATGCACATATATATACATATATACGTGGAGACGGGCACAGAGATCCTCGTCAACACAGACAAATAGAGACAGGTATCAAAAGTGAGATGTGGAGAAGTATACCTACACGTAGGTAGCCAGAAGAGAGAAGCGCCTAGGTAGATAAAAGTAGATAGATATACGAAGATGCCTGGTCGCCGGTGTACGGGCCAGAAGTCATTCGGCCGAATGTTTATACCGCTCCACAGACACACACATGTACACACAAAGATATATATATACATACAGTCCGTGGCAGGCTGCTGGGAATGCATCACACAGCTATGACCACTACCCTAGAGGAGGGGGGACCGCGAGACATCAAATAACAGCAGTTCTGTAGTGGAGGATAACAGCGAGTCCGCCGTGTCGATGGCTGGTGAAAAAAGGTGGGAAACTGCCGCTGTTTTGCCCGGGTGATAGCGCCTGAGTGACGACGAACAAAGAGCTCCTTTCTATCTGTGTCTCCCAGCAACCTTCCTTTCTCTGCAGGCATGTGGCGGGCTAGCCGTTACCGTAGTCTGCGGGGTGCGTTCTGAAGTTCGTGTGCGCCAGGTGCGGCAGTCTCGGTGGACGGCGTGCATGCGTGTGCTGGCTTCTCAGGCAGTGTAGGGAAGTATTCGTAAAATACGTTGAGGTGCCATTGCTTCCTTTGTCTTTGCCCTTGTTTCCACATATTCAAGAAGACGCGGGCAACGCGTTGCGACCCGTCTACCTTCTACAGATTTGCCTTCTCCACAGCAAGCCGCTGCCTCTCTCTCTGGCCTGCACGCAGGAAGACTTGGAGTGCGCATTTGTACATCTGTGTGGCTGCACGCTCATGCAGAACTACCGCAGGTGTATGTATATGTGTGTATGTATGTGTAGCAGACGCGTGTGTGTTTGTCTACGTGACGGCGCCCAAGAGATGCTTGTGGGGCCTCGGCAGTGACGTGCTGCTGCTGCTGCGCTGATCTCAGCCTTCTTTTCGCGTTCGTTTCCTGATATCTAGAGATAGGCAGGTAGACAGATGGAGAGGTGTCTATGTATACGCATACAGAGATAGAAAAACATACAGATGGATAGATGAGTAGGCGGGCGGCAGTACGGGACCAGCTGACGTACTCTGTCCACAGATATATACGTAGAGAGGCAGCTGACGTACTCTTTTCACAGACAGGTAGCAGCTGGTAGGGAGGCAGGTGACGTACTCTCTCCAGTGCACGCCGAAGTCGCGAAGCTTCTCCGCTGGAATGTCCTGCTGCTGCTGCTCCGGGAGAACAGGCGGCAGGACGCTTTCTTCCTCTTCGTAGTCAGCTGCTCCTTCGTCTGCTTCTGCGTCCTCTTCTTCTTCCTCCTCCTGTGGGAGGTCTTCTTCTTCTCCTTCGTCCTCCGGCCCGCTGCTTTCGTCCGAGGAAGAAGACGAAGAAGACATATCTTCGCTCGCCTCGCCTGCTGCGGCTCGCACGGCAGCTCTCACCGCGCGCACGTAGCGCTGCTGCTCCTCCTCCTGCTGGTGCCAAAAGCTGTTGCCCTCCTGTCGCTCTTCCGCGTAACACCGAAAGGCCCCCACCTGTCCACCGTTTTCCACGTAGCAGTTCTCACACAAATGCGTTTTCCTACCCCTTGCGACACGTGTGCACGGGCACCATGCACGTATGTCCACCCAGACATATACATATGTATACGTATGCGTGTATGTATCTCCTGTGCCACAGGTCTTCATACGTGTATTTGGTAGATTTCTGCGAGAACTGAGACAGTGAACAAATGCGGCTGGACAAGTGCACCGATATATGCAAGAGGAAGACGCCTGTAGAAGAGCCGCGAGCTCTACCCTGGGGGACCAAAGTGCCTGATCGCCAAATCCACCACAACAATCCACGTCGCTATCATATATATGCATGTATGCAGACATGCATGTATATATAGAGAGAGACAGAGAGAGAAATACATATATGCACGCATGGGTGTATACCGATGTGTTTGGATATTAAGGTATGCATGTGTGTGTGCGTGCACGCGGACGAGAAAGACGGACGAGTCTCGCGCAGCTGCGAGCGAAAGAGAAGTTCTCACTCTCCGCTTTTAAACGCAAGCGAAGATATCACTCAGAAGCAGAAGCTCGGGACACAGGCGAGCACGTTCATTAGAAATGGCAGCAAGAGGACGAAGAAGTGGCCGCACGAACGCCGACGGAGCTCCACAACGGCGTATACACGGAGAAAATGAGGCGGGACACCACCTGGCAATGACTGCACGCATGTTGCCACCTTTTCTGTGGAGAGACTCCGAATGAAGCGCTGGGGGCGTGGAAGAACGCATGTGCCAGTCGCAGGGCCCCTGCTCGCATGCAAAACGCATCCGCGTCTCCTCCCCGCACGCGTGTGCATGCATGCACATATATATAGAGACAGAGAGACACAGACGGACAGAGACACAGAGAGACAGAAAGAAAGGGCGAGAGAGGGAAGAGAGAGCAGAGAGAGAGAGACATAATAGGTGCACATGTAATATCGATGTGTGGATATCTATCCACACATATATACATAGAGAGAGTGAAAACAGAGACAGACGTATTTATTGACACGTCTATCTATTACGTGTGAATCGATCTAGAGACCAAGACGAAGACGTCCAACTGCAGGCCGATCTACGGATATGCATATATATATATATATATATGCTTTGGGAGAAAGAGATGGAGAGGTGTAAAGCTATACGCCGACCTAAGGACAAACAGATGTCTATATATAGACGTGGTGTGCAGTTAGTAGATACAGAGATACGTAGACACGGACAGAAAAGTACGGATGGTGATGTGGGGAGAGACACACACACACACACTCATAGCTTGTGTGCATGCAGGTGGGTGGCTATCACATATACAGCCATACAAAGCTGCAGCTCCTGCGACTGCACACACACGCATGCACGCAGGAGTGTGGAGCAACCCAGAGCGAGACAGAGAGACAGACATACGTGCCAGTCTGTAGGTAGGCTTGTATATGATTACACGTGGAGATATACGTACACAGATATATGAAGATAATGAGGGAGACGTGTGGTGATACACGTGCAGGGTCAGATCTTCCATATATATGTAGAGAACTGAGTGCGAAAGAAATTCACGGAAGCCTATGTGTGTGTGTGTGTGTGCTGTCAGAAGGGGGCAGAGGTCCCTACGTCAACTTGTCGAGAGCGCAGCGTCCGAGTCGGGTCCACCTGCGAAAACGGTGACAGCACACGCGAGCGCGCGGAGCTGCTGTCAACCACCAAATTTTCTCTTCTTCTTTGTAGGTCTTTCCGCTCTCTCTCTCCATCCAGACGTTATTCCCTTCTTCGTCTTCATATGCCTCGCTCGCCCTCTCTATCGATACAAAACAACTTTCTCGTTTCTCTATCCTTCCACGTGACCAGTCCCCTTCACCTACAAACCACCCGAACACTCTGCAAACCTTAGGCACACCTTTCTTCTTATATATACATATACATATGCAGATATATATATATATATATGCGTGCCACTGTATATCTATGCATGTATATATATATACGTAGTGAGGCGTGTCTGTATGTCTATATAGAGATATATAAATATGTAGTGCGGCGTGTCTATATATACACCTATGTAGATACTTCGGCGTGTCTTTATATATATGTGAATAGTGCCGCATGATTATATACCTATATATACATATACACATGTACACGTATATGTATATACATATGTACATATGTATATAGTGTGGCCTGTCTATTCCTGGTTCTGTTGACTTGTGCATGCACGAAGCGTCTACCTCCTCCCTACAGACAACTGCCTTCGTTTCTCTGTATCTCAATATACGAAGATCCGTTCAGCCGACAAATCAGATAATTAGATATAATGTCTCTTCAAGTATACACACCTGCACATCCTTCCACATATATATATATATATATATAAATATATATATATATCTATATATATATACACATATATATAGGAGTACATATAGGAGTAGATATATATATATATGTTTGTTTGAAGACACTCATATAAAACGTCTGTTGCGTCTAGATGGGTGGCTTATGCATATGTGTGTATGCGTGTGCGTCTGTGTGGCTACCGGGGCACGGGATGCTTCTTCGTTTGTACGTATTTGTCTCTCAACTTCTCTATTTATCTTCGAAGCATGAGGGATCTGCTTCGCTGCTGGTGACTCAGCTGCACGTTCATCAGCATTTTCGCTCCTTTCTCTATTTTCGCGACCACGACGCCTTCGTTCACCTGACTACCTACCTCCTCCCGCATGCATCCGGAATTCTGAGATATACAGTCGTCACACCTACATCTACATATAGATATATATATATATACAATATGTATACATACAAACAGAGGGAGCGAGGTAGCGAGAGACAGATCTACACCTATATCTACCTATCTATACAATATACATATATGTGTGTTTACACATATATATATATATATATATATATACAGAGAGAGTGGAGTAGAGAGAGACAGATCTACACCTATATCTGTCTATATATATAATATATACATTTATGTATGTCCATATATATATATATAGAGAGAGAGAGAGAGAGGATCAACAGACTCCGGTATACGGTGTATGTACGCAAGAGAGGCACTCTGGGGGGGACGCTGGGTTTCTGGCTTTCTTGCTTTTGGAGGCGTTGCTGTACATCTTCCTTTTTCTTCTTTCTTCTGTTTCTCCTACCGTTTGTCCATGTAGACGTGTATCCACGTACACATGGAGAGACTGCTCAGCAGCACCTGCCTAAGGCGCGTGGTGTCATTCCACTGCGTACTACATGAAACACCCCCGCTGTCCCTTCGAAAAACTGCACCAATAAATATTTCTCTCTTCTCTCTTTCTCTCGCTTTTCCTCGCTCTCCTTCCAAATATATATATATATATGCAAATATACAAACATATACACAAGAATGCAGACAATTACATATACAACACACGGACGCCCAGACAGCTTGACGTTGTCAATCTACGTCGTCGTGGCTCTCTTGCGATATCACTGCTGAGGTGGACCGTGGCACCTGCCCTGCCCTTCGCAGACTCTCCCCCCAACAGAGAAGGAGGGGAAAAACCAGAAGGATACTCAAAAAGAGAGAAAAACAGAGAGAGGAAAGTCGAGAGGCTCCTTCTCTTGTCTTCCCGTTGTATGGAACTCCACCTACGTGACTCTCTGCTACATTTTTGTGCGCCTCTTCTTTCTTTCAGACGTGCTCGACACCCCCTTGGGCACCTACCCGCATGCGCACACACAAATGCAAGCATGCATGAATATATATTCATATATATATGTCGTAGGCTTTTTTCATGTCTACTCTACACGCGTGCTTCTTAAAACATGGGTGTCTGCATACGAGAACATATATATACATGCGATTGCTGTCAGTATCTCGAAATATGCATACATATATATATATATATATATATGATTGGTATATGTATATGAAGATACACATATACATATATATATAATATACGTAGAGTCGTGGACGTCTGGATATGTGTACGTATGTACACGTATGTACAGATGGACTTCTCAATATCACTTGACTTCCTGCAAACGGGTTCCGGTCGTGGGCCCGACCCCGCGCCTTTTGTATACGAGCTCTCTCTTAATATTTCCGTCATATCTGTACGCATAGCCCTGCAGGTTTATATGTGTGTGTGTGTATGTGTCCCTGTCTTTCTCTCTACATATATATATATATATACATATGTAGGCGCCGACGTAGATGTATGTATACAGATAAAAGTACGTAACGAAGGTGTCCCCATATCTGTATAGAGAGGAACTCGAGTTTCAGAGTCCAGCAGATAAAGGCGACAATTCTTCGAGCGCATGAGTGGCCTCTCCCCACGCCTTATAAAACACGGCCCAGCCCGCTGGCGTATCCTGCAACAGCAGCAACTGCCTGTCGCTCTTGGGCCACGCACTGCGATGTAGACATGTATACGTGTCTACCCTGTGGCCCTCACCCTGCGGATCCACATTTGTACGTACGCAAAGTCTATACTAGCGTATGTACACACACACACATATCCATGGCTCCAGCTATCCATCTGTCGATCTTTATATATATACACATAGAAACGTATGTTATATGTACGACTCCAGCTATCTCTCTATCCATCTTTGTATATACAGAGAGATACGTATGTATATATATATATGTACGATTCCAGCTATCCACCGGTGTATCTACGTATCCTTATATATATACATATATATATATATATACACGTCGACACTGTAAACGTCGCCAGCTGGATCCGAATTTGTTTATAGGCAAAGTCTACATCCGCATATATATATATATATATATATGTGACTCCAGCTTTCTATCTCTCTATCTTTGTGTATACAGATAGGTATGTATATATGTATGTACATATGACTCCAGGTGTCTATCTATATAGATGTGTATATATGTATATATGTATGACTCCAGCTATCTCTGCCAGTATCTACGTATCCTTATATATTCATATATATACGTGTCGACACCAGGTGGATCCAACTTTCATCTGTCCGACGTCTATCTCCAGTGAGGTATGTGTCTCTTCAATTAATACGGCAGGGTGAGTGCGCCACCCACCACAACAGCAACAAACGGGTCCTGCCCCTGCTGATGTAGACGCTGGGTCTGAACATCGATGCCGCTTAACCAGCAGCGGTAGCCTGGGTGACTATGATACCACCCAACAGCAGTGGTTTCTTCCTCTGCTGCTTCTTCCTCTGCTGCTTCTTCCTCGCTGTGTCCTGCTTCTGCTGCTACTGCTTCTGCTCCTGCTGCTCCCGCCGTTGCTGCTGCGTCTTCCACTGCGCCTGCACCAAGTCCGCGGCCACCTGCCGCTGCGGCGGCCTCAACATCCCCTCCACCGACTCCACGGCCACCTTCGTCTCTCTCTGGGGTTCGCACCCTCCCCCCCACATCCGCATCAACTGCTGCTGCCGTCCCTCGTGCAGCCGTTCCTAGTGCTGTCGTTCCTGCTGTTGTCGCTGCTGCTGTTCCACCTGCTGCTGCTCCACCTGCTGGTGCTGCACCTGCTGCTGTCGGGCCTGCTGCTGTCGCCTCTGCTGCTGTCGCGTCTGCTGCTGTCGCGCCTGCTGCGGTGGCGGCTGCTGCGGTGGCGGCTGCTGCTGACCTTCTGGTGCGCCTTCTCTGGGTTGCTGCTGCTGCTGTTGCTGTTCTCTCTCGTGTGTCGGCGGCTGTCTGCCCTGCAGTTCCTGGTCCTCCTGCTGCTCCTTCTGCCGCAGCGGTTGAACGTGCCGTTTCTGCTGCGGCTCTTCTCCGCACCGGTCTCTGCGCAGATAGCCCTCCTCGGGATACCGTTGCTGTTGCTGCTTCCGTTGCAGGTTCCGCCACTGCCACCCCCTCCACGGGTGCGCCATCGGCAGCAGCAGGAAGAGGAAGAGGAGGAGGTTGGGCGAGAGGCCGAGCAGCAGCAAGTCGAACTCGTGGAACTGCGATGGCGTGATTTAGCTGTTGCATATATTGCACCATGTATTCCTCTGCGTCCGCTCCGGCGTTTACTCTTGTCTCTGTTCCTGTGACGGGGAGAGAGAAGACGTCGTTTATATAGAAAGATTGATCCAACGTCGTGCCGAGCATCAGGCCCATAACTTCTAAAGGAGCGCCTCTGCATGCGTGGAGGAGCAGCTTGAGCAGTGCCACGCCATTCATACAGCAGCGTCTGTAATAGGCCCGCTGTCGGGCGCAGCGCTGCCACTGCTGCTGCTGCTCCCTCACTGAGGCATGTCCAAATAACTGCAGATCCCAGTGCTGCTGCTGCAGCAACGCCAACGAGGGAGGATACACACCCCATAAGTCGCACAGCACCCGCTCCTCTTCTTCCTGTTCACGCCCCGGCTGCTGCTCCTCTTCCTCCTCCTCCTCGTCGTCACGCAAAACGCGCGCATGCTTCTTTCCGCGCTCTTCCTCTTGCGGTGACGCAACACCACCTTCCCCTTCGTGTTGCTCTCGAGCCTGCTGCTGTTCCAGCGTCCGCGGCTCCACGTCCTCCCGCTGCTGCACTTCTTCTTCCTGCTGCCGCTGCCACCCGTGCTCGTTCTGACGAGGACTCTGTCCTACAAGCCCCCCAGCCCGGGAGGACGCGGCTCTGTTGCCACTTGGGCTTCGCCTCCCCGCAGCGGCCGCGGCAACAGCAGGCGCTGCAGCACCTTGTTCGCCTAGCTGCTGACGCCGGGGCATTGCGTAGTGGCTGCTTGGCCAGGGCAGGTCTCCGTCTCACGCAGCCTCCGCTGCTGCGCCGACAGCAGCAGCTTTGCAACTGCAGCAGCACTCCCGTACACGTTCACAGCGCAGACGCAGCAGCTGCAGCAGCCCGGCATGCAGCAGCTGCGTGGCAACGAAGAAGCTACGCGTATCTCAGCAGCAAAAATCTGATATTTCATGCGTGTGTGCCTCTGGGGAGACGGAGGCGATGAAAAAAATGGCAATCTGGACGAATGCGCTAAGTACGGGCTAGCGAGGGCGAGTGAAGAGAGCTACGTAGACGCTGCACACAGAGCTACGCCGAGAACGGGGAGCAATGACTTCTAAAAGTGCCTGGGTAAGTCCACGTCAAAGGCGGAAAAAGCATGGGCAGCGCCAGGAACAGCAGCGCAACTGCCGCAGTAGAGAAAAACAGTGGCGCCGTAACCACGGTGACGGACGCTGCAGCTGCAGCAGCAGCAGCAGGACGTGGAGAAGAGGAGCAGCAGCGCCGGCTGCAAGGGAAGAAGAGAGCAGCTCTCAAGCTAGTCACTCCACAGACACGTGTGCACCTCGCACCACGGACGGAAGAAACCTATGGTCGTGGTACTACCGTGCGGCAGTGGGGAAGGAGCCGCCACCCGAGCGGCAACAACGACAGCTGTGGCAGCGCCACGAAGCTAAGCCCGCCGCGGCCGCAGGAAATGCGTTGCTTCTCCCATTACGCTCGCACTGCAACATTGTGCAGCACTTAACAAGCAACATGTGCCGTAGGCAGTGTATCTGCAGCTTTTTTCATCTTGTACACACCTTGCATGCCAGGTGCCGGAGCATGTGAGAAGCTGCCCGCGGACCAGCCACGATGAGGGCCAGCCCGCAGGGCGCTGCTACCGATGGTGCTTGCGAGGTGCAACAGCTACACAGCACGAGCTTCGGGCTGCCGTTGATCTTGCTTCGGCAGCTCTCCTTGCGTGAAACTGCTGCGCGCAGCAGCTGCCCCTCCTGCTATTTTTGCTACGATGGCTGCCACTCGTGTAGACAGGAGCGCGGAACGGGCCACTATTGCTTCGCCTGCTGCTGCCGTTGCTTCACCTGCCGTTTCCTTAGCTGCTGCCGCCGCCGCGGCTGGTGTCGCTGTTGCCGGTGTTGCCCTTGTTGCGCTTACTGCCGCTGCTGCTGTTGCTGCGGCTACTGCCGTTGCTGCGGCTACCGCCGTTGCTGCGGCTGCTGCCGTTGCTGTGGCTGCTGCCGTTGTTGCAGCTGCCGCCGTTGTCGCGCCTGCTGCCGTTGTCGTTTCTACTGGCACTCCTCCGGCTGCTAGCACTGCTGCAGCTTCGGCTGCAGCTGCGTGTGTTCCGCCGCGGCGGCTTCGGTTGCGGTTGCTGCCGCGGCGACGTTCCACGGGCGCTCCTGCTGCCAGGGCTCCAGCTTGCGTTCTGCGAGCGTGCACCAGAGGAGCGCAGCGCCATAGCTCGGTCTTCTTCCATGGCAGTAGTTACACCGCTGCTGTTTGTACTACTAGTGCGGCGCCTGCTGCTTCTCCCGTCGGTGGTGGTCTTGCAGGGACCGATGGCATAGATCTGTCGCTGCGTCCGACCTGTGACTGCCCTAGCTGAAGTTGCCTCAGTGTCATCAATGTTGCCTCTTTCCACGTGATGCTAAACGTCTGTATCACACACTCTCCGCAGCTCGACCGGACTGGAACGGCCTGTGTCTACATATACGGTCGATTATGTCTTCCCTTTTGCCGACTTACAGAAGGACGCCTTCTTGACAGATCCCTCGGCATCTTGTGAATGAGGGGAACTGAGCTGCCGCTGATGAAGGTGATGAGTACGTCAAGTTGCCCCAACGCTGCTGCTGCTGCTGCCAGACCGGGCCTACGAGCGACTGGGAAGTAGACACGCGCAAGCTTCACGAGCTGCGGGATCTGCAGCAGCAATAGCGGAGACCGCGACAACTACAGAAGCCGCGCAGCGCCGGCTGCACCCCGAGTGTATACAGAACACAGCGATCATACAAGCGGCCCAGGGAACGCGTGAGAGGATGTTGTATTGCCGTGTAGAATCAGCGCAAGAAGCAGGCAATATAGGTGGAACGAGGAAGCCTTCTAAAGCGTCTCCACGCGCAGCACGACAGCAGCACATCAACTCTCGCAGAAACAAACATACGACAACGAACTTTAACGTTGACCGAGAGGCAGCAGCAACGGCAGCGGAGCAATCAGCAAAACCAATCGCATCAAGCTCCACAACAGCATTGCAGGTACAAGAGGAACGGCAACCGCAGCACTCGCATTAGCAGCTTCAACGGCCGTAGCACCGGCAAGCGGCTGGGCAAAAGAAGCATCAGCAGGGGCAGCTGTAACGCGTTCGTGTAGAGGAGCTCAGGAATGTTATTTCCATGAATGCGGCACAGAGCAGGGAACCTGACAGTGGCCTTGCAGGGCTGGCTTCGAGCGGTTCTCACTTCTCTACTCCTTCCAGGCGCTACGGTCAGAGCAGCAACACACACCACCACTGTGGCTCCCGTTTGACTCCCGTGGGTAACATCCGATGGTATATTCTGTCGTGTTGCTAGTGTTGAGTAGATGTGACTCTTCCAGTCGTGTTTCTAATTTACTGCTGCATCAAATTGCAGTAGGTGAAAACTTGTTCGAAGAGTGTGACACTAACTACTGGAACAAACCAGCAGCACCGGCAGCAGCAGCAGGAGCACGGAGACCAGCGCGACCTATCGCAGCAGGGCATTAGAGTTATTCAGTAACGGCTGCGTACCGATCACTGTGAGCACCGGCAGCGCCAACAAAGCAGTACCGAACTGCATTTCCAGAGCCACAGACGTACTACAGGAACCGAAGTGTGCAATTAGCAGAGACAGAACGGAAGCGACCTCGCAAGAGATGCTTAATTTAGACGTATAAAATAGCAGAGACCCACGTTTACTTAAGATACAAGGTGACTACGTGCCTGGGAATGAAGTCCGAACACAGCGCAGTATATGGATGATGCGACCGTGCGCGCAGTGTGGTGAACTCACCGTCCAGCATTCCGTGACAGTAAAGCGCGTCCTGGCATATATATGCTAAGTGGTAGTAAAGTTTTGTCAGAAGGACATGTGCGAATGCGACTGCTGATGCACTCTACTCACACAGGTGACAACACAGTGCTAGCCTGATCCGCAACATAGCAGTCTGAGCTGAAGTGTGCAAGCAGTGCTCGTATGTACATCGCTCAGGCATACGTGTCCATACCTGTGTGTGCTGAGACTCTTTCCCGCACGACCAAGTCGTCTGCAGAAAGCTGGGGAGACACACCGCTCTTTACATGTGTAGTGTCCGAGTCTTTACATTTCCACTAGACACTGGACACATAACGCACACGTACATTGGATTTGTGTATATTTACACGCAATATTGAAGTGGATTTACACAGTGTTAACAGCAGTTGTACATCCTACGATAAGATGGAAAAACACTGAGTATTCTACAACGAACCGTAAACTACATACCCTCACCTCAGCAACGACAGAAGTGTCAGAAAAGTGAGGTAACAGGGCAGTAGAATTTCCTTTCGACCCCCGGAGGGTAACCAGGTGCGAAGGCATCAGCGCTTACAGTAGATCTCTGGCAACGTCTTCTTTGCTGCGAAGGAGAGCAGTTTCTGCTGCTTTTTCGATGCTGTGCCGCACACGACCACGTGGTAGCCGTCCTATATGGCACGTGTTGTTCCTGCGCAGAGAAAAGTCGATGGATATCGTACACCCTTACAGTGACCTGAATAAGCCTAAACATACAGAACCATCAAGCTGGATAACTATTTGTACTACGGTTATGCATGAACCTGTCTGTTTATCTCGTGCGTGTTCACGTGAATTCACGTATGCGTAAACGCGTGGGAGTCAGGGTCCGTTTTTAGGCGAATGCACCCACCCTGCATGCTGTGTCTCTGCTTCTAGTCATGAACACTCTCCTACAACATACATGCTGGATTCCTGTCTCCGGGAACCGCTGTGCTGTCTGATTGATTACTTGACACCTTTTTTGCGTACGGAAGGTGTGTCCCTGTGTGCATTAGTGGGACTGTAGAACTTGCAAGATTACCGACCATTTTTCTGCGCCGACTAATTCATCTTTTCAACTGAACTTTGCTGTTGCCCCTAGAAGGAACACCAGAAGGCAAAAATATATTAAACGGCTTCCGCAGTGCCGTCCGTCAGGGAGAGGCGCTATCCAGTATATCAGATCTGCAGGTTGCCGATTAAGAATCGGCAAAGTGGAGGCAGTTGCATTGTCCATCAACCGATCACGCCGACAACACTTTTCACGGAGCTGCTCTTTCGGGGGAGAGTATCAAATAATGGAGAATATCAATGTTGACATTGTCACCGACCCCTTCGCCACAAAATTTTACGCGGGAAGGAAAGGCAGCGATAACAGCTTCAAAGCACCAGCTAGACTTATCTGAAGGCAAATGACCAACAATTCCAGGATGGAGCATTAGCCGTACGAGCGTACCGCGGGATTTTCTACTGCATGTGCAGCAGCAGGCAACCAAAGACTGTGCAGCTACGTTATCAACCACGCCGCAGCAGACACACCTGGAGCAGGGGTCTCACGCAGGCAGAAACCCGACACCGCCTCCAGAAAGAGGGACAAAGGTCATGTACCCTGCAGCAACAGCAGGAGCACTGTCTGCAGCGGAATGACTGTATCATAGCTAGACGAGGCCAAGGAATACTTCACGCAGTTTTGTTTCGGTCATTTTCTGTGGCATAGACAGAAAACTGACATCCAAGTGCCTTTCAAATTCAATTCACTCAAGTGCTCGTGGCCTCGGTGCGCTACTGCAGCTCGTGCTACTGCGACTCGTCCCTCCTTCCGGTCTGTTGTGCGCACGAGTACAAAGTGAAGTGCTCTCTGAAGTCGTGCAGAACAAATCATTGCCCGAGAAGCTTTAAGAAGAAGCAGTAGGAGCCGCAGCAGTAAGGGAGTGGAAGGGGTGTGAGAGGCAGCAGTCACAGTGAAGAGCTGGGTAGCCGTCGTCGCTACCGCCGTTGCGACGCACGAGGGAGAGGGCGACAAGTCTAGCAGGCGCAACAGCACTGGCGACAGTACTACAAGGGAGGCGAATTGCGTAGATCCAGCACTGCAGCGGAACAAGAATAGCAGTACAGATCACCCTGCAGCAGAGGCAGTAGTGAAACAGCAGTACTAGCTGTACGAATACCCACAGCCACTGTGTAACGGCAGAAGCGTTGCCGACACAACCGTGCAGGAATAATTGCGGCCAAGCTGCAGTTGCAGCATTAGAACCGCCACGACATGCAGAGCATACTGGCAGGCATAGCAGGCCAACCACTCGTCGACACAAAGGCGGGGCCACACGAAACTGTCACAGTGTTGTGAGTAAGAAGTCCCCCACCGCCAAAGCAGGCGAAAAGTCTCTGGCGCTCCTGCCCTCCGCAGCGCATGAAGCAGCGTACACGCACGAGCGAAACAAGCGAAATCAGTAGCAGCACAGCGCGCGAAACACCAGCAAGTCCGAGACCAGCATTTTCAAAGGAGGCACGGCACCACCACCAGGAGCCCACGAGGACGTTGCAGTCAGTGAGATCTCCTTTCTCCACCCTAAAAGCGTCATCAGCTCGTCAAACAGATCAGTCTAAAGGTCACACGGCAACAGCAACCACGTGCAGTGAGGCAGAGGGAGCACCATTTTTGCAGAGATCTCTAGTGGTCTCGTGAAGACTCTGTATCTTGTGCTTTTGGCTTTGAGGTGTTTCGACTTGCCTCCAACGGGAGCTGCTGTGTAACTCCTCCTCCTCTCCCACTAGCAGCAGCTGCTGGTGCGACGCGGTAGCATACCGATACGGTGGGGTTCATGCCAGTGCACGGCACCCCAGTGCCCAGCTCTAAATGAAGCAGCAGCAAGACCGTCAAAGCCTAAGTAGAACGTAGGAGACTCGGGGACTTGCTTAAACGTCCTGACTGTTCCACAGTTGGAAAAAATATGTTAGTAGGGGGCTGAAAGTAGCTTCAGCAACAACACTCGGCCTAGGAAGTTGTAGTTGTAGAGAGAGTCTTTCTTGTCACAAAAGTGCCTTCCTGCTATTCCCTCTCTCCATTCTGTTGCTGTTTGTCAAATACCTCGGTCCTTCTACGCCACACTTACCGGCGTCGCCAATGTGGGTGCACTTCCACATACGCGGTTGCTTCTCTAGCAGCTCAGAGAGAGGTACAGAAAGAGGAAGATAGCAAATAGTTGTACAAATGTGGCTGCTATTGCCTGTGGTGCTGCTGCTGTCGGTAGCCCCTGCTTTTTTGCGCGACACTCTGTCAGCAAGAATAGCACAAGCCTTTCCTGAGGCGGAAGTCACAACACAAGCTCCTTTCGAAGCAGTCGCCGTAGACCAGCGAAGCACAGCAGCGGCTGCGTCGGCATTGATTCAAGGAGTCACACGCACGAAAACAAGTCAGGCTCCTCTAGTACTACCAACAGGTAAAGAAGCACCATTCGGATGGGACTCTTTAGAAACAAGAGCAGCAACGGGAGATTCCGGAGCGCCAGAAAAAAGGTTACTGGACTCTATAGTCGGTGAAGCTCCAGGGTCAACAAGGCGTCTTGCTAGCACACCTGGGTTATACGGAAGCGTCGCTCTCTTACAGGTGAATCAACGGCAGGAGCAGCATCACCAGCGACACCACCCACAGCAGCAACAGGGACAGCAGCGACGAGGCGACGTGGACCACTATTCTGTGACAGAGAAACGAGGTGTCCGAGAGGGCAAAAATTTCTCCCTCTTACAATTAAATGGAAAGAAAACACAGCAGGCAAGACATGAGGAACGGGAACTCTCCCTCCATCAGCAGCAAGGGCAGCAGACAGAGCGTGTCTCCCCCAAGAAAGACGACAGCAAAGGACGCTCCACAGTCTTTAAAAATGAAGAAGATTCCGGTGCGGAGGACGAAGACAGCGAGGTTGAAGGACCCGAAGAAGAGACGAGCATGTACACGAAGCAGGAGCAGTCACAGAAAAGCGGACAGCAGATTCTACCCCACAGGGAAGAGACACTGCAGAAAGACCGGGGGCAAGTATTGGAGCAGGGTGAGGTACAGCCTTCCAAAGAACAGGTAGAGCAGGCGGCACGACGGGCGGAGACGCACCACGGGAAGCCACCGGAGGCGCTGTCACAGCGCGTCAGACGTAAAGTGGAAGGCGAACAGCCGAAAAACGTAGAACGGCCGCCCGTGGCAGAAAAAAAAGCCACAGGTGCAGCGGAAGAAACTTCAGTTGGGCCGGCAGTGTCGGAGAGACAAATCCAGGAAAAGCCGCGTAGCTTCGAGTTATACACGGCCACCAAGCAGGCACAGAAGAAGGGCTCTTCACCTTACGAAGAGGATTTGCACTCACCTGGAGAAAACAAAGGCGCAACTGTAGGACGTGAAGAAGACGAGGAAGAAGAAGAGGAAGAGGGACGAGCACTCCACAGGCGCTCTCGTCTAGCAGCACCAGGTCCTTCTGCAACAGCCACAGCCGCAGCGCAAGAAGGAGAAGAAGAGGCATCGACTGCTGCCCAGGGGCTAAAAGCAGAAAGGAAAGCACAGAAAGAAGCTGCAGAGCCTGTTGAGGAGTCTGTGATCTCTACCGCTGTTTTGAAACGAGGACGTGAAGAGGCCGACCTCGTGACCAAAAAAGAGAAAGGCAGTGAGACACGGGCCCGTGAAACTACTCGTGAAGGTGTCGTGCAACAGGGGCTTCAAAAAGTACCAGATACAGCACCTTCTAAACCGGCCGCAGCAGCTGAGAGCGAAGCCGAGGAGGTTGAATCGAGTGGAGCAAAAGCGGCACCAGCACAACCGCTAGGGGAGGAAGAGACAGCGGCTACTGCTGCCCCGGAAGAAGAAGTTGGTGGTGGTGAACCCGGGGAGGAAGAAAGAGAGAAAACCCACCTGGCCGAAGAAGCGAAGGAGGTCAAGGAGGAGGAGCTGGAAGAAGGACCAGAAGAAGAAGAGCTGCGGGAAAGGCTGGCTTCTCGTGCTGGTGCTGTCACGCCCTCTCCAAAGGTAAAAAGGGAGGAGCCAGAGATGGAAGAGACTGTCCGAGAATCCCCCGAATCAGAGGCAGTCGCCGAAGCCCCAGCTGCTCCAGTACGTGGAGGTGCAGAGAAAGGCATTTCTGCTCCACGAAAAGAAGAGGAGCACACAGTAGAAGAAGAGGTCCCAGGAGCAGCAGTCCCAGTGACAGAAGAAAGAGAGACGAAACCCGAACATTTCTTCCCAGAGGCGGAAGAGGAAGAGGCATTACTGCACAGACGTCCGGAGACAGAGGGAGCCGCTGGCGCGGAACAGCCCGAAGCGGTAGAATCCGCTGTAGCGGAAGAGGGACGCTCTGAACGGTCAGAAGAAGAGCGCGAGGAACAACGAGAAGAAGAGGAAGAGAAACCCCTTCGCGAAGCGAAACCTGCCAGTCTCACTTTTGCACGAGGCCGGTCCGAGGCTGCTGCCGCTGCAGGCAAAGGTGCTGCTGTTGAGACTCGAGGACCCGGTGAAGGTGCAGAGAGAAGAGGCGTCCCTCCAACTGCGGAGGCTAGAGGTGCTGCGGCCGTCCCTAAAGGTGAGCGCTGGGTCCCTCGACGTGACGCTGCTCTGTTGCTGCTGTGCGTGAAGCAGCTGGGTACTGCCGCTGCAGGCGCGCATGAAAGAGCTGCCGCGGGCCCCGGAGATGTTGCTGTTCTTGCGTCTGTTCTGTGTGCTACAGAGAAGCCAGCCGGTGGTCGGCGTGCACCTGCCGAGGCAGCAGAAAAAGAAGAAAGATACGAACGGCCAGCTGCAGAACCCTATGCCGAGGAATACCCAGAGGAGGCTGAAGGTTTGACCTTACCAGGGCATCCAGAAGAAGAAGAAGAGGAAGAAGAGGCACGGCCGGAAGCTAAGAAGGAGGAGGTAGAAGCTGCCGTGGAGACGACACTCGAGGCAGAAGCGGCGGCTGCTGAGAGTGGTGCGTGTTATAGCGGGAGAGGATACGAAGCTGCGCGCCGCGGGCTTAGGCTATTGCGGGTCGTCCTATCTAATAGTAAGCAACAATATTACGAACCATTCACGCTTCGTTGTGATCTGCTGATCTTACAGAATGTCTGGGCGTTCAGTGTGGGAACATGCTTGATGTGACCGTGTGTATGCAAGGGTCAGCAGGATTCACTGTTGTATGCGAACCTTCACGAGGCTAGAGAAGTGCCTCCTATGCATGTCTGTACACTACTGTAGCGTCGAAGAACGACCACCCCTGCGCGCCCACAAAAGTACAGTGTGCTTCATTTCAGCTTGGAATGGTTCACTAGCACTCACACGCCGTCAGTAACGCCTGCTTTCACACGCAGTGTGCAGTAACGCGTGCTTTCACACCCAGTGTGGAGTTTACGTCCTTGGATCTTGTTCTGTAGAGGCCCACACGTACCTCGCTGTTTTCTCACGTGTTTCTTTGTAGACAACCATCTCCGACTCGATTCGCTTACTACTTGGCAGATCCATCCATCCGCTTATTTATTGTCAATCTATACACATATGTAGAGAGATACGTGTGGAGTTGTGTGCATGGATGTGCTGTGTCTGGCTCTATCTATATGTATACCTACGTGTATAGAGCCGTGTGCTGCCCTGTTCACGCCTGCAGGTGCAAAACTGTATTTGTGCTCCCGGTCAGCTGTGTTGGTGATGCTACTGCGAATTTTTCAGGAAACTTTCGTAATCTGGAGCAGACATGGTGTGACACGCTACTGAACAAGATAGATGGCCCGTTCAGCGAAAGAGATGTTGAGTTCCTACTTCGCGCCGCCGCAGTCTCTGCCGCTGCGAGCCGCATGCACAAAAACTTCCGTTTCTGCATAGCCTCCGCTGTGAGTAGCCTTCTCCCTCTCTTTGACCGTTGGCACCCACCACTATTGCTTTTGAAAGCTGCATAATTTATCGGTGCTGCCGCATGCTTCTGCAGACCCATGACGCGCAACCGACGTTACGATCGCTGCAGTTGCGGCCCCCCGTTGCTACCGAGTACTGCTGTTCCGGGCTGCTGCTGCTGCCGAGTTCCTGTATTCTTGTGCTGCTGCGCGTTGCTGCCCAAGAGGGCTGCTACCGCCGTGCCTGGACGCTGTTGTGTTGTCGCCGGTGATACTGACAGCCTGCTGCTCTCGACTACGTGCCATCTACACCTACGCCACCGTCTAGCGCTTGCAGCCACCTACCTTTTCTGCTCGAAAAATTCTCTGTGAAATGCTGCGCACGTACCCAACATACGCATTTTCTTGTACTTGTGTAGGTGAGCGGACGAGCGCTACCGTTGTGGACCTCTCATCAGTTGCAGGCATTCACAAAAAATTGGTTGTCACCCGGGCCACTATTTCAGACTCTCTCTCGCTACATCCTTCTCTCTCCCGCATAGTAAAAGGGCCTCTCTCTCAACGTCTTCTGTACACAGCACAACAGAAACCCCCTACGCGAACTCTTATACAAAAACAATAGGTATATACATATATGTATATGAGTAGACACAAGCGTGCACTATGTAGGCATGCGCTACCCCTAAATCAAAAGCCCGGAATGTGCAACTTATAGCCAGACAGCATGTCGTTAACCATTTGGTGTGCTTCCGCTTAAAAGATTTACCCTCACGGGACTCGACACATATACAAGTCTACGTACAAAGGGTATACACAAGGAGACAGTTGTACATATGTTGCGACCTGTGACATCCGTATCTTTTCATATACGTACAGTTACACACGTTTATCTGCAGGAAACTGCACAAGGTGCACAAGCGCACGTACTCTTGACTTTGCACAATTACATTGAACAAGGATGTACAAACGTCCGATTTTCCATGTGTGTGGTCGTACTTGTAGACAGCCGGTTGCTGGCCTAGGGTCTACCTTCGCTATTTTCCACGTTGTCTCCTGGTTTCCCTTTTATCCCTGCGCTGTTGCTTCAGCGTAGCAGTGCACCCCGCGTGAAAGAAGGAGACTCGGTACTCCACGCTGCTGTGGCTGCCTCAAAGCCTCGCTTGGTGGAGCTGCTGCTGCAGTACGGAGCCTTCCCCAATATGGAAACTCTTCCACGCAGCTATAAGCACGCGATGGTAACGCACTGACACCCTGGGTAGCACACATTCTATAGGCGCGGACTTGGAGAGACTTGTGCGGTATTTGGCCTTCACGCCCTGCTCGCCAAGGTCGTCGGGACTTGTAATGCAGAAGTTATATATATTATGTAGATATATATATATGTATATGTATATTTATGTATAGCGTGTGCAGGCTTACACAAGTGGACTGTACATAAGGGCCCGCAGCACCTCTGCACTTTGCGAATCTTGCATCTCATCTCCTGCTACACCCTCTTGATATGGAGGTGCGTGAAAATCGTTCAAGAAGAGGTGTCCCATATTTCGTAACGTAGAAGCATCGGTCTACGTGAGGATCCCATTTCAGACACTACAACACTGTAACTGTCTGAAGGTCTGCTGCGAACTTAGCTGTGAAGGCGAGGAACTAGTGGTGTCAATCTGTAGTCTAGTTGGTTTGACAGACGTTCTCCCAAACGCAAGGTGCAGTAGAGTTTTTTCCTCCTTTCCAGTGACTATCTACGTGTTTGAGATTTCTCAAGTTCCGTCTCCCCACCAACACTGTCTTGCAAAACACGTCCACGCAAATATGTACACAGATATATTCAAGTGCTTGAGAGTAATTCCCGCGTAGGATACAGTGTTTGAACGACACTTGAAGATCACATAGAGGGAAACAGAGAGAGAAATACGAAATTTTGAAGCTGCTTCCACTTCTGGCAGGACTCCACCGCAGCCTTTGGGAGACAGTGACTCGTACCTGCGGACACGCTCCTGTGAAGCGCAGCTTCTGTCGTTAAAATTGTGCGCGAAAGGTGTTGACATCTTTTCATCAGCAGTGGTGCGTTAACACATGTCCCAGTGTACCTGGGCACAGAAAACTGCAGCCAGGCGCGTTGCATGCGCCATGTCTGAATGCTGCCATGTGCTGTGATGCCTCTTATGCAGCGCGTGGGTCAGCGGCCGCTTCACTACGCAGTGCAGCAGCAGACACTGGAAAATATCGAAAATGTTCTGCTGCTACTGCAGTACGGGGCTCTTATTGATTCAGTCGATGTCCGTGGACGGACCCCGTTGATGGCTGCTGCTGAAGCTTCTGGACCGTACACTGGGCGCTTCATTGCACTTTTGATCGATAAAGGAGCCGACGTGGTGGCAAGGGATCACGTACGTCTCGGGAAAAACCACAGCGTGTCCCCACGCAGCCGGCTTCAAAATCATATATTTGCGAAGGAGTGTGCACTCGTACGCCGTACGTGATCATGTAGTGTGTACGTTTTTATGTGTACGAGTTAGACGGAAAGAGCACATATCTTCTTTCTGAGTTGCGCAATTAAGTCCCCTCTACTCGTGCTGCTCCGAAGGACTGTTCTTGGTTGCTAGGGGGCTGCAGCGGCTGCGGATGCTTCCTCTGCTCTACTGCGGTATTTCGTAGTCGGTACTGACCTGCGGGTCTCTGTCGTTAAACTTGGGTGCGAAAGGCGTTGACATTTCTTCATCAGCAGTGGTGCGTTAACACGTGTCCCAGTGTACCCGCCGAGTATTTCGCTACTTTTTGAATCACCTGTTTGTTCACTGATATCCCTTCCTCCCGCCACGTATAACGTTTTTCCCTAGGATGGCTTCCTTGAGGGAGCGTTCTTGTTTGAGTGTCCGCGTGTCTGCAGGCAGGACTGCAGGCGCTTCATTACGCAGCAGCAGCGGATTCGGCAGAAGCGGTGGAACAGCTGCTCCTGAGGGGTGCTGCTGCAGCTGAGGAAGATATCCGTGGAAATACCCCGCTTCACTACGCTGCTATGTTTAATGCAGCGAAGGCGCTGCGGGCACTGTTGCGTCATGCGCGTAACAACTACCCTGATATCGACGTAGTTAATGAGGTCCTGCAATCATCGACATGTCAACAAACGCACGGTGGAAAGATTCTCTGCGTTGCTTCGGAGGGTGCTGCAGGGGCTGCTCTTGCCTCTCCTGAGTACAAAAACATAAATGCTTTAGACAACGTGTGTTGTAGCATAACACAAGCACACCTCAACTCGACGCCGACGCAAAACAAAGTCTGGCGCTGTTACACATAAATTCTTCCTTTATAACGCAGTGCACCCGCAGTCCTCCTTTCTTTTAAAACGTACACACACACACACACGTGTGCAGGTACGTATGCAGTTACACGCATATAGGCGGACCGCGACCGGCTGGTGGTGGAGAGACCGGGTGACTATATATGGGGGCTACGACGCTTTCAAAACAGGGGGCAAACCTGCGTATACCCCGTAGGCATACGGAACGTGTCGCTGCACGGACACTGTAGAGTTGTGCACGGACATACCGTACACATGGTCGTTACTTTCTCGGTGTGCAAACATATATTTATACATATACGTACACACGCAGATACGCATTAACATACAGAAGACTGTACAACCCTGAATTCCCTAACAGTACGCGCCCTTCCGTTCAACCCCTGCGTTACATATAGGCGGTCTGAGTTACTGTCTTTGTTCTCCATCACTGAGGCTGCCAGTGATGTACAGTATTACTAGCTCTTGTCAGTCAGAGATCTTCGTCAGCCTGTGCCGTCGTCTTTGCTCCTATTTTCAAATGCATACTGCCTCGCGAAAAACAAACGTCCGTGCAGCCGACGTTGAGTGCAAACTTAAGTGGCCTCCGCTCTCTTTCTCTGGATGCCGCAGAGCGGTAAAGCCGCGATTCACCTTGCTGCCGCGCCGATAATGATGGATGGCTTCCCTCGTCGGTTTCTACCTCCACTAGCGCTGGAGGAGCTCCTGCTGCATCACGACGCAAACCCCACTGCACGCGATCACGAACAAAACACGCCCCTGATGCTTGCGGCGTCCGAGGGGTATACCCAGATGGCCAAAGCGCTGCTTCAAATTGCCGACCCGGCCCCCGAATCGGCGAATATGGTAAATAGTGCTCTTCTACAGCTGTTTGCAGCGTTACAGGCCCGCGTGCAGATAATCTCCGATTGCGAAATGGTGAAGCATAAATGACGTACAACTCAGGTAGGCGTGCTCAATAGTCCACGTCAGCGGGCACATTAAAAAAGTAGTATGGCCCTACGAACCACGAGCATTTCCACCCCTATATATATGTATATATACACGGCACACGCACACGCAAGCAGACTGAGGTGCTCCCATGTCTCTGGCCGAGGAGGCGCAGTTACGTGCATCGCGCTGTAACAGTGCAAGTCGAACAGCTCTACTCAACGCCAAAAAAACAGTCACGCACAACAATATGGATCTACATACACATATAAAAATATATATTAGTTTGTGCTCGAAAACGTGTAAACCAAGTTCGCCTGGGGCGCAGCAGCTTGACACGGGGAATGTATGAAGGGATGCAGACTTTTTTCGCAATGCGCCGGTGGTTGGGAAGTGCCCGATGACGACGTTTGTTCAAATCCCCCAGTTTCCATTCACAACCATACACTTCGTGTGTGACCTACAGCACGTACGCGAGCGCTTCGTCTATTCGTAAGAACATGCACGCCTCGCATACACACAGATATCATGATGGCAAATCTATGTAAGAGGACCGTTTGATCGGTAATACAGCATTCCAGCACGTGCCTTACATGCATTTTCGACTAAAGGCCCGCCTTCCACGTGTTCACGTGCAGTCCGCTGTCTCCAGATGCGAGTGCGCTCGGAATAAATCTTTGCAGCAGATGTATGCAAAAGAATTGGATGTCTCTGTCAAGCGAGCGTGTGTAGCCGGAACGTATCTCGAAGCAGTTGGGCACCGCATTTCTTCGCACGCATGTGGGCCGCTTGATGACTGTTGCGTCTTGACAGGAGGGAAAGACGGCGTTTGATTTGGCGGTGGACCGCGGCAGAGAAGATGTAGCTCAATTACTTAGAGAGGCGACTTCGGGCACGAGTAAGACCCGTTTCTGGGGCTTTGTTTTCTATTGCTGTGTAACTACTGACAGGGTGCACACTATTGTATTTTGCTGGATTTTTGCCACACTCTGCATTTGCTACAAGGCCCCCAATGCATCCACGTCGAGGTCATCCTCTTCGACTCCCCGTTCACCCGGCCAAAGTAACACTGAGACATCTCACAGAAAGTGAAGCCGCCCCGTTTCTGAGGAAGCAGTATTGAGGGGACCGCTTCTTGGACTCAGTGTCTTTCACGACAGTAGCTTGCACAACCCTGCACCGAACGTTCTGCCAGGTTGACCATTATGATACAGAGAAAGACTTACAGACAGCAGCCGGCGCATCGATAGCAGCATGTTTCTCAGTCCCGTATTGGAACCAAAAGCGATACAGGCAGCAGTTTTGTGAATGCGGGTAAGGAGGGTTGCTTACGTTTGAAGCTGCACAAATGCAGGAGCGGAAGCTTTGCTGCGCACCTGACGACTGCCGCCGTCAGGATGTCACAAACGAATGCACGTAGCCCTAAGTGAATGTAGATTCACAGGATGAGGTGTAGGTGATATCTTCTGTGAAGACGCGTACCTTATTGCTCGAGCTTTAAGCTGCGGATTACCTCAGCATGCAAGTAGGTCCGTACAGAGGGCGCTGGGATGAAACACGCCGTCGTAGGGCTACAGAGTCACTTGTAGACGTAGAAAGTTCTTTTCCGATCTAAACACTTATGTGAGGGACGAAAGTTAGTTGCCGCTATGGAGGTAGTCAATACTACACTTGTTTACTGTCACTGTTGTATGGCACCCTGAATGTTGGAGTACATGCAGCTGGACTAAGACGTGAAGTATTTTTAAGTAGCTTCTGTGTTCGAATCGTCTATTGATGCAGAAGAGCAGGTGGCTGGGAGACGTCGGGTGCTCTCTAAAATATGCATGCACGTGCACACAGATATTCGCACCCACCAGTACTAGTACATCTGTGTACATATTTAAATATGGGTACGTAGACCCACGCGTATTAGTGCTTTGTTTCTTGTAAACCTTTTTCTTTCTCCCTCTATATGTATATAAGCGTGTGTGTGCGTCCACTGGTGCGGGATTAGGGCTACAGGAAAAGAATGCGCTCGTGCTTCTGTATTTAGTTCAATATACCGTATAAAAACTTCCTGACTTCCACACCCGAGGCCACGCCGCCACGCCCAGAATCTACCTACGTGGGCATGCGCGGATGTGAGGAATTTCATACACGACCCGTACGTTTGTCACTAAACCGCGCAACCAAAGAGTCCCCCTTTCGTCCGTGACCAGGTAAAGCCTCACATTCTTCTTCTGCCCGTGCTTGTCTGCCTTCTACGTATGCGTGCATTTGCCTGAATGGACTTTGTATACATGCTTCGAGAGTCACTAACTATTCACCTGCCTGGTCGTGTACGATATGTTTTTGAAATATTTTGCTTGCCCTGCGAGGACGTGACTGTTGACACAGGCACGCATGCGTACACTGAAGCGACCTTCTTTTTGCCTTCATCACCACATCTGCATCTCGTAGCCGTTCACCTACGCGAGCGCGCCCGGCATCTGGGGGCACGGCGGGAGCCAGAGAAACGAATTTGCGTATGAAAAGTGTGACTGCACCTGGACTCAAAAAGCTGTTATATTTCTTCCTGTTACAGGAATTCGCGTATTAGTGCTGTCCTGTTGTCTCCATGTTTAAGCGTGCACTTCGGTTCCGAAGGTGCGCCACGCTACGGAGTATTTCTCGGACTCGCAGTACGGCACTTTCTTGCGTGTGGTGAGTGAGGTGGATCCCGAGTGATCTCCAGCGAGCTGCTCCCCTTGAAAATTCAACCTCGTACTGCGGCGTACTTCAACAAAGGTTAACGGGTACCTGCTTACTTTTTCCGCTAAGTCGTTCTTGTGGAACAAAACAAACGTCTCTACTCTTGCATTTTGACGAACTTATAAGCAAACTGTAGGTCCTATGTTTGAACCCTTTCTTTGCTATCACGTAAGATTTTTCCAACGTCTTCCTTCTGCTGATGCAGTATTCTTCTTGCAAATGACTAAGAACATCTGCTCGATCACTATATTGCACTTTGAGCCTTCCAGAATCTAGCGTCCTTCAGTGGTACTGGAAGAACGTGCTGATTGTGTAACTCATCCGCCGGTGTGCTTCCCTGCCGCTCGCGCGCGCTCAGTTGAGCTTTTAATCCAAAGATACTCGATGAATGAGCATCCGCTTTGCTACTAGTTTCGTACAATCCTAGTGCTTGAACTGCAGCACTTGACACGCAGGAATATGTGTCATATCCTGCACAACTGTAGCCCAGATTCCTTTGCTCATTCGTTTAAGTTTGAAGCCCTTCAATGTTGCGCGATTGCTCCTGCCCGCCTCACAAATGATTTTCAGCGAAAAAACTCTTAGGGGTGGCCTTCTTTAAGTTTTTTGTTCATCGTCCGCTCGTACATTTTTCGTCGAGTCAGCACAAGTAACTAGCCGCGCTCCCTCACCAGTGTGTAGCAACAAGCAGGAAGCTTCCACTCTTTAGGTAGGCAGCTGCAACTCTCCGTTTTCGATCCGACTGTGAAATTGTTGAAACCGTGCCCGCTGCTGCTTTGTGGTGCGTGTTTGCTGACGTAGGCACATGCGTGAAAACTTGTACATGTAAATTAGTGTCTGGAGGTTCTGACAAGTGTGTACGATGGTGGTTCATACCTAGGGTACTTTCCCTCGATAGAGTTTTCTTGCGCGTGCGCTCCTTTGATCTGTGTTCTATGTACAGGGAGACACAGTCACTTATATGTGCGACAAGGGTTTTCGCATGAAAGGGAAGCCGACTCTCACATGCATGACACGGGACGACTTGTCCGAATTCATTCCCATGCCCCCTACATGCGTTGAAAGCAGCGGTCAAGAAACCTTGTTGACTTTCCCACTTTTCTACTCCGTAGTTCTCCCTCAGTTGCTTCTAGGGGCTCTGACACTTCAGTGGTCGTTCTGAAGCTGCGACCACTTGAAAGAGGCGAGCTTACTGCGTTGACATTTACAGTGATGGACCAGGAAGCAAGGCCGTTCCCACGGCGCAAGAAAACATGTTCGAGAAACAACAGAGTGTTGCGACCGCTGACGTAGAACGAACAGGATGAATAGCTTGCAGCCTATGTGTACTCATTCACCAGGTATGCTTCACCATCGGAAAGGAAAGAGGTCTCGACCCACCGGGGCAGTAAACAGCTGCCGAGACTTCTCGGACCTTTTTGCTTTCAAGGGACTTTGAAAAATGTCGGTTTCCGCCTGTACAACGTAGAATTAGTCGGACCCACAATAGTTATTCGGAATATATTCTTGTGAGGACAAACGCACAGCATTGTATGACAGTGTACGGGCATCGCCTTAGTAGAGTTATGTGCTTGTTGGAACATGTCCTTTGCGATGTACTGTGAAGTATTCTGTATCTTCGTGACAAGGAAGATAAGCTGCCCAGCCAATCTGCCTACACACCTTCGTAACAAAAAAGAAATGTCACTTGGTAAGTCTGCCTGCTCATCAGCGCATTTACACGAATAAATGCTGAGGATTTTGGCGGATGATGCCCTTGAACGGATAACACAGACACCACAAAGAGCTACCCCCCTTTACCGACGAGCCTCTACGAATACACACGCGAATCTTGTGCTTTTCATACTGGATTGGCTGCTGAATATGACCGCTGGCTTCTTCGAGGTTATTGTGCGCATGTTTTTTTCTAATACGTCTTACGGTTAGAGAACTTTTGACTGCCGTGCCTAAGAAGGGAAAAACTCTACTTTTCACAGGGGAGTTCTGAGCGAAGGCGGTATAGTGCCAGTTGACGCTTTTTTTTATGCTTGCAAAGATGGCCGCTTTGATGCAAGTGTACTACCCATGCATATGTCCGTAAAATCAGTGCTGCTGGAAGGTGCTCACGAGGCAGCGTGAGCAGAATGAACAGAGGTAGCACAGCGAAATCAGGCTGCTGCCTGAGTAAGCGAACGAGTCTCAGACGGAATGCGACAACACAAAGTCGTCTGGTAATAAATTTTATGAGGTGTGTAAGCAACTCTACCACCGTATACAGTAACTCTAAATGCGACGGACGTGCGAGTCTGCCTTTAGACACGGACAGATTTTTTGTGGGTTGGATCTGCAAAGTAGCCGAACTGTGGCCGCTGCAAACCTCAACCAGAGGTCGCTCCTAGATACACACACACATACACACATATGCCAAAGAAAACTGATACGCCTTCTTTAAATGGGTCACGGCGGGAGCCCCATTCCGAGAGGGGAGTCCAATAGCGCTTCAGTATGGCAGTGCTTACAGGTGACTGTTTAATGGGACGAAACGGCTGTGGCAGGACTCCTCGGCTCTCCAATTGACAACGTTTCCACTATTTGTCTCTGACTCCCCTACGAAAAATACATGCGAGTGTCCCCGCGAATTCGCACTCAAAGCGCAAACGCTTTAGTTGCGAAGAGTATCCGCGCTAGGTCGTCCTCTTAGTCTCGTTGTTTTCGACGCTACGTGTCATACCACGTGGCAAGATGTTATTCTCTGCAGTGCCCTGCAAACAAAGCAGTAGATTCTAAACTGTTTTCTTGGCAGACGCTCCCTTTTTTGCACGTACGCACGCTGCCCCTCTCCCCCCCACCCCCCCCGTCCTTTTGAAAAGCACGTGCTGTCAAAAGATCCTCTGCATACTGTGGGGGCAACCAACCACACTCCACAGTATCTCATAAGCTTGGAAGCCTTGCAGTTGTCTACGTAAGTGAACGTCAGTCGTACACCAGGTGCGGAGATAAGGTGGTACGGCAGAGCAATGGCCGTTTTCGAGAGGCCGTGCTGACATACGTTCGTATGTCCTGAGGTATTTGCAGCTAGCTTAACGTGGCGGAAAGAACCACAGCATACACCTGTGTCCAGCGACATATTGGTGAGTGCTTACGCCGCTGAACAAGCGTGTTTCTCAAATCAAACATACAACAGTTTCAACGTACATTGAGGCAAATACATTCAAGTCCGTCGGCCCTCTGCAGATATTTCGGGAATTTCAGTAGTTGTAATATTGAGGTGGACAGCGGTATGCACACCTTCGTAGATATACAGATAGCCGGGTTGGTGGATCCCCGTGTCAACATTTCGTCAGTGTGACTGCTTATTTGAGATGAACGCTCTCTCGTATTCCGAGCTACAGACAAACGCCCTGGGGGTTTCGCGCTACAATCACTACCTCTTGAAGAGACCAGCGCAATTTCTCCATTAGCAGGTGTAACCTTGTAGGAACTGACGTGCACCGCGACTGCCGCACGTGAGTCAACAACAGCTTGAAACACTGAACTCGGTGAAGCTCGTCGACCGCTTCTTGAGTGTACGCAACACTTCCCTAGGGGTTTACATGCGAAACAGGCAGACTAAAATCACGTGACGTCTCCTTGTCTGTGTAAAAGCGAATCTTCACTCACACGAGGACAGCGGATGCGGAAGTCAACGTACGGTAGAGTACACAGTACACGTATGTCTGCGTAGAGCTCAGGAAACTAGGGGAAAATGCGTGAGTAATACTGGAAGTGCCTTGTGTGTGAATTTATACTTGGTGAGACATCAGTACTACGTTGGGTGTAGCTGCTACAGTTGAACAACTTAGCGGTGTATCGGATAGCGAACCATGGGGATGCAGGCATGTAAGGTAAGCTGGAGGTCTATTAACGGAAAAGTTACGTCTAGATGCTAGCGGTACACGGTCAACTGTAAATGCACGCCCACACCTGTGGTGGACACGAATAGTGGCAACACTAATACATACAGACGTGGAAAAGTGCATATGGAGACTACAGTTGAGGGCTCAGATACCTTGGAAATGTAACAGCTCATTAGCAGTAGCCGTATTACGTCTGCGACGGAAAAACCCCCAGCAACCGCCCGCGGTTAAGCGTACACGCTGACGGGGAAAGGTGTCGTTGGCAAGAACTTCGGCATCGTAAGCCTGGAAACCCTTCTGAGGAAACGCGTGAGAAGCCAACGTTGCTGTCTAGCCGTGCTCTTGTTGTTTCGCGTGCAGTAGTGTGCATTTGCGTTGACGTCTGCACATTTGGAAAGCAGTCACTCGTACACTGCATCCGCACACAACCAAGAAGACGTGTCTGTCAGGCCGCCGTCGGATCTTTATCACACAGAGTTACATAGTCGAGCGTTTACGAGTTACGCACACGTAGCCGCAGGGGGTCAACATCCTTTTTACTGTTACAACTAAATATACATGGAGTATTTTGCAACTCGAGGCAACTGTGCAGCTTTTTCGATGTCGTCTCATCTACGGAAGTGTTATGTGCCTTACGCTATTGAGGGGAGTCTGGCACGTGCACGTATGCGTTCGCATGTAGGTACCTGCATACAGAACAGACTAAAAGTGTGTCCTTGTCTGCAAAGTGCATACAGGTGGCGCGCACGGTACACTGTCAGGCGGCCTGTGCGCTGCGCGCCTACGCGTATGCGCATCTGATTACACACGCACTTACATACGTGCACCACACGTTAAACTTATCTAGCAGGAACGTGGTTCACTACCTAGTAGGAAAAGAAGTTAGTAACGCTAAATGATTAATTGAATGGGCGACGTAACGGCCAGCAGCTAACAGTTCTTGGACATCGAATGTTCTACAGTTACGTGAGGGTACCTCCTGAGCAGTCGCAGTATCACTTGCGATTCCGACAGAGTAGTTCACAAGACGAACCAAGGTGTGTCATTCATACGCCATAGCGGAGACAGCCGACTGCCGTCGCCCTGCTGTCTCTTCAGGGAGACACGCACACGCTGACGCAGTAACAACAATCATTTTTGTATGCGCGTTCGTCGGCGGTGCGCAGCACCCACGTCCACACTGCTCGCGCTCATACAATAAAACGCACGTACGTGTACTCACATTTTGATTCATGTGTACATAGCTTCGAGTACATACGACCTGGTACGGTGGAAATGCACTTCGACCCAGGTTGTCTTCTTGTGTTGTCAGGCTGCACAGGCTTGTCTCCAGGCCGGGGCGGATAGAATTCGTTTCTTCGTAGAATCCAGACAGTTTGCAAATGTGTTTGCGATACTGTATCCCACAATGGCAAATATACAGAGATGAATTTGAGATACACTGTCCATATTAATAGCGTATGTAGACAGCGATTTAACCGCAAAGGCTGGCTACCATCGATTCTCTATATTGAAAGCGGACATACACGTGTGTGCTTCTCGTTAGGGCGACGGCAGTTCAACCTGATAGGGGAGAAGCAGCTGCTTTGGACACAAGGTGATGAGGGGCAGTTAAAAAGCTTGTGCAGCGATACTACCATCTACTGGAGAAGGACTGAGCGCCCGTAGATGAGAATTTATACAGGACATGCAGGGTTGTTTCTCGTGTTCTCTGCTACATACAAGAAGCAGGCAGCGGGTCCTCACTCTGATTACAGCCACGCGCGGCAGGGCAAGGACCGCGAGGCACGGTTCATAACGAAGGAAGCGCAGCGTCTACAGCACACGACTTTGATGCACTCAGTATTGTTATAGGCTTGGCATGCGTTTTACTAAGATTCAGTTCGTTGTACCCAACGTGGGCACCAAATAGTGTCAAGAAGAAAAAAGAAGTAGAAAAGAAAAGTTGTCTACGGCGTCTCATTGTCGTACGCCCGCACTAGCGTGGACACCCAGCGCACAAAAGGACGACTGCACAAGTGGGCCCTCCACAACGTTTATGGACGGGATCTGTCGTGCACCTCTTACCCGGCGTATGCACACGCATCAACCGAAATAGTGCAAGGAAAAAGCTGCGCGCACAGTGAGGTCTGCAGTATAACGCATTCAGGGTGAACCTGCTGAAACGTGTTTAGGTCCGTAGTTGTGCGTTCACGCCGACCTACGTGCATGTTTGCTACTGCGTCTGCCACCTTGGATCAGGTAGGCGCCCGTGTAGATACCAGACCCCCTTAAGCACCTACGCTACAGCAGAGAGGCGCACACGCCTCTAAAAGGATCGAACCTCTTTCCTTCAATATGTAATACAGTTTGCTGAAAATCATGTTGACGCGAATCGCAGCAGCTGCGCTTTCGTACGTGAACAAATCTGTGCCCTCACGGGGACCTGCCAGAATTACCGCGCTATAAGAGTACGTTGTAAAAATTGGCGGAGTCACATCGGCGCCGGCCGCGGTGTCTGCCCGTTTGAATGTGTTCTAAGTCATCGCATATAAGTGTGGAGTTACTTGTACATTTCCTGCGGCGTAGAAGAGTTCACAAATAGTACCAGAAGACTGCGCTTGTATAACGTGCCCGCCTAGGTCACCACATACCGGAGCCGGCTATACGAGTAAGCGCAATGATAGACGTGAGCCCGTTGACATGTATTCGCAGGTGTGTTTCAGTGTTTCACGCCGGAGTCACGGATGTACCAAGTTGGGCGTAAACCCCCTTCTAGTCGAACCACGTGTGTCTTGTGCTTGTACCTGCTTGCCAAAATGATAGTGGACGCTTCCCGCTCGTTTGTGCAGACTAAACCTTACTGAGGGATTGTAAGGCTTGCTGTGTGCGTTTAATCGCACACATGACTCCGCAACTGCACACCTTCGGTCGTGCAATAAAGTTTACTCCTAGCTGTCCTGTTCCACACCTGACTTAACCACTCACGTATTCATATATGCGCTCATATATCTCAGCAACATAGGTGTCCAACTGCTTGTATGTAGACGAGACGCCGCAACGAGACCGAAGTAGACGGGACTGTATTTCGCTGAAGGATCCGAAGCAGGAAATTTCGGGAACCGCTATGATTGGTCGAAGTCTTACAAGCTCTCGTGCGCGCTTGTGGGTCTGCGACTCCTCATTTGAATTTCTTGTTGGACGCTCTTCTTTCGACACTGCGCTGCAACTGTCGAACGCAAGAATCGTAAGCACGATCACGCAGAAAAACTACGCACTCCCCTCTGCGCAAAAATGTACCTGGATGAAGCACTCCGTTGATTGAACCTCGGCGAAGCACGTGTACACGTGTGCAAAAAACCGATTCGCAAGTACAGTCACGTGCCAATAGGAAGGCCGGCAAAGCAAATGCTAGCCCTGATTTACGCACCCCTATCTCGAGGACGCGAGGTACTGTGCAGACCGTGTGTCTGTTCAGGCATTGATACATCACGTAGCATATAATATAGAGGCTTGAGTAGAGTACGATTTGCTGTTCCACTCTCAGAGTAGCAAGGCCCAACGTTATATAGCATCGATCTTATTCGAGTTATACAGGCTGAGCACGTCCGTCTCAATCAGTTGGATTTTCTTACTTTAGAAGACTTGTGCATGCGACGCGTCTTAAGCGGATGGCGTGCTTGGTTGTACAACGCCTTTCACTGCAAGCAGCCTGTGACGTGCTTGACGCGATTACTGAAAGGTTGTTGACAAGAAACGCTACGTCACTGGTGTGGTGATGTTCGCGGTCTTCTACTTGAGTGCTGGCACCAACATTGAATTGTTTCTAAAGGCGAGGTTCCTTCATTACTGTGAAAGACCGATCGGTACATCGCTGCGGGCCTGCGCTTACGTAGCGAGTGCAGAAAAACTTCTCCACGTTGAAGTGGACATTCAAATGCGTGCAACGCTTGAGTGTAACGTTTCTGTCCGTTTAGACAGGCCTGTAGGTAGAGCTGAACGTACGTGTCTATATACTCATATCATATGGGTAAACCGTACAACTATTACCAGCGAGCGCTTACTCAATGCATGAAGTATCTTTTGCCATGGACGTATCTCCCCACCACGCGGATTCGTTTGAGTAGACTGAAATGTCAGAATCTGTTGAAGGATAGAATAGTCGTAGACATCACCGTGGCTTTTCTGTAATGCTAGTAGTGGCTTTATCACCATCCATATCACTGCGGAGCTACATGTACAAAGTGGTAAACCCTAGGTTGTCATCCCATCCATATCGTCGTGTCTCGGTGTAGAACTTTTTGAGCACAGCTAACAACGCGTTCAGCAGCAAAACAGGAATGACATTCTTGCTTCAACCAATAAGAGAGAGCGCAGCCTTACGGCCCAAAAATTGACTTTTTCGCGGTGTCAATTCAATACATTCAATAAATGACGCGAGCAGCACGATAGAACAAAAACAAATACTCAAATCATCAGGCTTTGTACACGACGGAGCAGGTAATTTTTCCAATCCTTAGGTGTAAACAGACGTGTGGACTAATATCGGCGTCTCAGTTTCAGGGGACGTTCTGCTGTGGGAGTTCAACGAGAATTCGATAACTGACATGGGCAACACGACAGAACAGAAACGGGTACCCCAATCACCAGCCTCTGCATAAGGCGGTGGAGGTAATCTTTCCAATTACTGGGTGTGCAGACAGACGTCTGGACTGGTATCAGCGTCTCAGCTAGCACGGGACTTTCTGAAGTGCCAATTAAATGACGCATATAATAATTGACTTTGGAAAGACGGCAGAACCAAAACGAGTACCCATATCATTAGGCTTTGTACACGGCGGAGAAGGTACCCTAACCAAGGTGTACAGACAGACGTCTGGACCAATATCAGCTTATCAGCTCTCACGGGACGATGCGGAAGTGCAGCAAATTCTGCGTTTCCATCATTGATTTCAATGAAGTGCATCGATAGGCGCAGCACTACTATAGAACCAGAGCAACGGTGTGGGTAGGTAATGCGCCCGCAGGCATAAACATGCTTGTCCTTAATGATTTGCGAGAGCATAGGCTGCTGCGCAGCCGAAGCTATAAACGGCTCAATGGGCACTAGCAACGTTAGTTTATCCGTTCCGTTTTTAGCTAGCTTACACTCTCGAGTGGATATTTTATACTAGGTGCATCTACTTGTTAATGAATTTTCACAAAATTTATGCACACACGCCGCGACTGCTAGAGAAGGAAGAGCAGATACGGTGTCCTCAAGCGTGTAGGCGGAGGAAGGTGACAAGAGCAACAACAATCCTACTCTTTGATCCCAGCGAACGTCATTCAACATGTCAAGAGGAAGCGCATGTCCTTATACATTAGACTACACAAGGCTGAAATTTTCGATGACGGTTGCAGAGGCAGGAATACATGTTCTGATCAACAGAGGATTAAACAAGTCTTTTTGTGCTCTTTAGAGGTGCTACGCAATCAGGAAGGCCTATGTGGTCATCTGTACCTTCCCGTACGCATCCTTGTTCTTATGCACATGGTATAACCCTCGTGGATACGGTTACGTGCTTTTCTATCAGCGTAACATCTCTTACCTGTATCTTCGTAAACATTGCTCTTTAACCCTACGAATGCCGTGTTTTTCAGGGAAGCTTTTATCGTGGGGCAGGCTTTTTTTGCGCGTGCGGCATCCAGTTGGTCACGTCGCCTTTCCTGCAAGCTTTGAAGTGCCGAACCAGAAATCTGTGCATGAGTGTCATTACGCGCCCGTGCTTATGGGTCTGAAAGGTTTCCACAATAGAGGTGCTTGTTTAGTTTTTGAACGTGCGCTAGACAAGAGCCTTTTGACAGCCAAAACCTTCTAACCTAAAGGCCTCGAAACGCAGAGATTAACGGTGAGTTTTCTACGGTTTTGTGCGACACTAAACGGGCAGGAACATGTGCAGGCACCGTATCCCACTGCTAACGTGCGCAGACGCCTTTGTGCTGCTAGAGAAAAGTCGCATAGGTTGATTACGCTTTCTGTCTACCTGCAACTGAGGCGGTGCCACGTAGGCATTGAAATTGGGCGGCCTTACATGCAAGCGCAGACATTTTACTACATGACTCAATTAGAATGTATCTCCATACGTATACAAGCTACTTTCACGCCGAGAAACTGTTTTGACTGGGAGGATTTCTACAATTGCACACAATGAAAGCCATATATAGAGCAACTCGCAAAAGTAAGCTACACCACCACAGTTGCGCCTGCAGACGTCCCTTCGCCACCTTTTTCACAAACAGAGAGGAGTCCGATCAAACTCTTCCACAAGGCAAGAATAGTGACACGGCAGGGGCTGAAGGCAGACGAATTATCTCTTTAAATGATGAAAAACGCTTGGTTGCTGCCTACGCAGCACACGTCGAACATTTCTGCTGCTGCAACATCTCCTACCTCAATTACGCGCAGTACATATGTATATATATATACATACATACGCATATATACACATATGTATACATATATATACATTTATATATATATATATACATACACGTGATCACGCAGGTATCCTGCGAGCCACGATAGCCATAGTCTCCGTATCGACGCAGGTAATATTCATCATTTGTTTATTATTATGAGAGTGTTTCCGCGTGGTTCGGCAGCAAGGAACGTGCATGAATGCTACACGAGAAGATGCGTGGGCGATGTAAGACTCCAGAACAAAGAATGCCGCATCCGTGTGTGGCCAGGTGTACAACGTATTCTGGGTACGCCTCATGGACCGAGAATGCGAATTCCCGTGGTAACGTCTGCTGGCTTCTCCGTTGATGTGCAGGATCTGGGAGCATATGGTGAGCAGTTTGCATGTATGATGCGTAGTACTACTTAAGTTACGCTTTGATAAGGCAGCGCCTTCACGGATGGAACCACTGTACGTCACCGAGCACAGGTCTGGCTTATGGAGTCTCTGCAGTGGCTGCGAAGCGTTTTGTCGCGATTTGTGGAGCCCAGACGTGCGCACAGGTAAACGCTTCCATGCTAGTAAGTCTAGGAGGAGGTCAGAGCTTACGAAGTTTACCTACGCCATGCCGTATAATTCTTTTCAGACGCGGCTCTACAAAGCGTACCTCCGCACACGTTACAAGGGATGATACTCCTATGTAGACTTGTCTGCACAAACTTCAGCAGAAATGTGACTTGCTGAGCGACACGTGTAAAAGTAGGCTGTTGAGAGTTGGCACCTGCAATTTCTGGCGATGATGCGGCTGAGCTGCTCTTTCGTAACCAAAGGACTCCGTACCCTTTCCACCTACACGCACCCATCGCAGCAGTTTTGCAGCGGGTACAGAGACGCATACACCTCTCAACTCCTCACATAAAATATGGCGCGCTTCTCTTGATTCCTTCAAAATATCCGTGTATGCGACAGCAGGCATCTGAAACCTCAAAAGCCGCTTGCGATCACGGCATCGCAACGTATACTTGCAGGACGCGTATGTGGCATGTGACAAAATGCTGTTCCATGCGGATCGCTGGAAGTACTCTTACATTTGTCTCTTGCTTCCGCAAGAGTTCCTCCATTTCCATCTCTCTAAACTCCCGTAGCAGCGTTTCTTGCCTGATTCGCCGTCTGTTATTTAGCAGAGTACAGTCTACGACTACGGCATAGTTGTCGGCAGGATGGGAACGAGGACACGACTACGTGCACGTATGTGCAGACTTGCTTGTGGAAAAACATAGTCAAGTTTTTGTGTGAGTACGCTTGTCACGAGAAAGGGCAAAGGCGTAAGAATAGTAGACAGTGCGTGTTTGAAGTGCCCGCGGGTTTGTGTTGCTGCACTGTGTTTGAATGAAGAAGGTGTGCAGTCGCACAGCGGTATAACCTTCAAAGTGTATAGGTCGTCGACGTTAGTCGTGTACATCGGTCTGTGAGGTATTTCGTCTGAATTTTTTTTGCGGTAGTGCTCGCACAAGAAACAAGACGCAGGCGACTTTGTATCTACGTATGCGAATTTGTGTACATCGGCGTTTGTGCGAGGTGTTGCCGAGCGTGTCACTTATTGGTGAGGAAGGTTTTAGCTGTATTCTAACGTTGGAGCGCTCGTACCTCTGCTGGTCTTTCCTTCGCTGTAACTCGGCTTCACGGGCGATTTCCCGTTCCAGTTTGCGCAGCCGCTTCTCCTCACGGGCTACAGAGCAGGAGACGGAAACATGTATTTTCCGGACCGGTGAACTGATGCATGCTTGTTTCATTTCCAGGGCCTTTGTACCAGGTAAGCATGTCACCACCCTCTGATGCACCTGTGCTGTCTTGTGCGTCAACCTAGCTTTAGGCATTTGTAAGCAATTTCGCCTGTACACGCAGAAGGGCATATCTATGTGTGCATGGAGCTTCGCTTGTGTCCTCCTTGGAATGCACCGCTGTATATCTATATGTACACAGACATTTGTGTACGCCGGAATACCACAAGAACACGCGTGTGGGCATGTGTGTGTATATTTATGAGTATGTCTATGCAGTTGTGAGGCTGTACGCACGTAAAGATGTCCGCAAACTACAGATCTACGCATACGCGTGTGTAGTGTCCACATTTACACAAGTGTAGCTGAAGATGGCTGCATTTTTCCGTACATCTCACGCGATATGCGTCAACGGGTAGAATGTCTGTGCAAAGGTACGCGTTTTGTTGTTAGGCGTAAAGGTGGACAGACACGTCAGGTTGTCATGCAGAAGTTGGAGCGCAGGCAATATTCGACCCTCGGTGCGTGTGTATGTGGACAGCCAGATTTATCCTACATACTTGGACATGTTACAAAGCTGTGTATGTGTCCTTCAGGGGTTGTGAACAGAACGCTTCTAACCTCGCGCTTATTTCCACTAAAATAGTTACATCCTCCGAGTTTGGCTACTGCAGGCATGCTGACACTGCGTGTCGGCAAAAAGTCTGAGCTACACTTGATTGTGTGACATTAATTGAGACCACACCACGTACGTATGCCCATACGCAACTTTTCTGTCCTTTTATGTGTGTAGATATACTATATATATGTGTATACTTGTTAACACATGTACTGCAACAAAGTACCTGCTGGACAGAGAAGCAAGAAGCAAAAGAAAACGCGCTCACTCTTGTGCTGCTTCCACAGCAAAATTCGACGCTTATCTTCCGCGAGCCGTGCTCTCATCTTTGCCTGAAACACAGAAGCATGTGTCTATATATGGGCATTATTGTAGAGCTAACATTTCAAGCACTCGAACTGCGTATGCATGGACTCACCTCTGCGTAAACCACTCTAACGAGCGGCACAGGGGCTGATGTTTTTCTGTCGTATTTGGCAATGTCCTTCCGTTTCATTAACGACGCATTTGTGTAAATTTCTACAGATTTTGCGGTGTGTAAACAAGTGCGTCGCCACAACAAGCAGGCACGCTTTCTTATCTTGCCACAGGGTTGACACAATTTCGTCCACATCTTTGTGTTCACGCGGACGTAAGGACATGGAGGAGAGCCTTGCAAGCCTGCTTTTATGTCCCTTTGAGGAAAACATACATTTAAGTGGGACCTGCAGCTGAAGGATCTGCACCATATGCATGTAGCTTTAAAAAGTGATACATACGTTATTCGGCAAGAGTAGGCGGGGACAGCGCCGCAGCACACGTACACAGTGGCCTTTTGTAGACTATTGTGGTCTGAGAGTTCGGCTGCCTGAAAGACAGCTTCGGCAGTGGTACGCCTTGATTTCGCGTTTCCTGTCCACAGGAGGCTGTCCTGGTATAGGCAAGACGCACCGTACCCTTCCACCAAAAAACAACCCCGTGTTTTGCTGTTTATATCACTTGTATGAGTTAGAAGTATCACGTGCAGACTCTTAGTGGCGACAGTCGCCAACCCGGGCCGCTGTATTGCAGTTTCAGTGTGAACTTTCGTATACTTCCTTGAGACGACACTTCTCCACGACTTTAAAGCTGCGCAAAATATGCAGAACAGACCCAACGTAGTGTATGTTGTAAAGGGTGGTCAAGGAGGCTGATATACTATCATGATATGCATGAAGTGCTTACACCCGGTGCACAGCTGATGATCAGTGTGAGCTACGATTCCCTTTCACGGCTAATGATCTTCACAGGTACACCGCAACCGCGGTGCAGATGAAAGTGAAACGCCGCGTACCTTCTTACGTCCCTCCTCCTCTTTGAGCAGCTGCTCAAGCTTAAATTCGGCGGTATCTCTTTGCTGTTGTCGCGCGGTTTGGATGATGGAGCGGACGCTCTTGTATCTATCTACAATTTCTTGTTTCTTCTCAAGCAGTGTTCTACATTCTTCAAACCACTCTATGTGTGCTTCTATGTCTTCCCTCGTACGATGAGGCAGGACCTGCTTCAGTCGTACAATTAAACTCTATTTACAGACACACATACCAAAAAGGCAGGCTTGAGTTTCCACATCACACTTGCACGGATCACGTTCTCGTGAAAACGTAGGTTAGGTCAAGCGCTCTGTGAGATGCCACTCTGAAAGACGTTTGGTTTGCCTGCTCGTTTGTGAGTACGCGTGGTTTCTTTGTGTTTCTGAAGGCAATCTGTCTACTGAGGCAACGGTTGTGTCTCGCGGTCACAGTACACAGCACACACATGCGTGCGCGGACGTATCACTCGTATGCAAAAACGCGGGCCAAATCGTATATGCATGTGTTTTGGGGGTGGCTGCGCACCTGAAGTAGCTGATATGCATGGATTGTTTCCTATCCGCCTTTGACGCACGGTCAGTCTGCGATTCCAGTTGCGTCTTTCTCATCTACCTACCTAACCTTTGTCTGATAAATAATAGCGTGTACTGCGACTAAGGGGCAGTTTCTGAGGCCTACGTGTGCTAGGGAAAGGCAACGTCAACTACCTTCCTCGTCCTCACCGAGCGGCCTACGACTGTGCTTCTCCTCACGTCACCTACGATGCCAACCTATCCCCAAGTAGTGTTTTCCCAATTACCCCGCTGATTCCATCTCCGCATATCGCCTATGCTTACGAGCACCCATAGATACATATGTCCATATGTCTGCGCACGCATATCTGTAACTACAAATTTGAGCCCTTGCACAGCTATCGACTGCTGACGCCTGTACTCTGCAAAGAGCATATGCGAATTTTATGCAATTGAGAGTGCCTGCGTCGACACGATGATACAAAAAATGACGTCCAATGGCACGCAGGGAAATTGGCGGCTTGCATTTGTTTCCATATCGGCGAGGACAACTTTAGGCTGCTCTGAAATGTCACCCAAAGTAATACTTCTCGACACCACCTCAAACGTGTTCTAGTCACCGGGTGTTGAAGAGCCAAACACTGATATGTCGGATTTATTATGCTGGAGGTAGAAGTATGTGCGCAGGGCTGTACTGCTGGGTAGACGGGTCTGTGCGAAACCACGAACACATTTGCTTGTCCGGATCCAAATTCTATCTCACACTACTCGTATGAGTGGCAGACCTTTATCTCCTTGCTGATGCTGGGGCCTCTCAAAGACGACTTGAATGTGTGTGATATTTGCGCACCTGCCTGCCTTCCTTGTGAGCGGTTTGCTTCATCGTGCGAACAAAAAGTCCATGGTCTGTCCGATCCCAGCCACCCTTTGGAGGAGATATCATGTACAAATGCAGTACGTGAAAAACAGGTTTACATTTAGGGGCACGAAGTGGACGACAGGGGCTCCCGACCATCACACATGGTGGTAGATATGCATGCAAGGGGGACGAGAAAATTTCTTCTTCCGATCGACTCCAGTGTAGATCATCAAAATAAAACCTCAGGAGAGACTGGCTGTAGTCAGTCCGTATTGTTTTAAGGCAAAGCGGTGAATTTTTAATGCTGCCCTAACTTCACGCTTCTCACTGGCGGAGATTTACGTCCTATGAGTGATCAGGAAGCGTGCGCAGTGCTCTCGTCAAACGCCTGTATGACAAGTAGAGAGTATACTTTACAACCCCAAAGAATCTCTTAGCTGCCAGCCCACACGGTGAATGTCTGTGTAGAGGCAGTCGCTCTTTGTCCAGCGTCAGGGTACGTAACTCACGCTCTAGGACGGAGGCTACAGAAAAAGTCGTCTTTCTGTGCACTTCCAGTGGTCCCAAAGAGACTCTAACTAGGTCAGAACGTTCACCTATGCCGAGTTAGTTTGTCTAATGTGGATTTATCCTACAGAGTTAAACCGTCCGAGCACTTCTATGCTTTCTTTACTCCTAGAGAATGACGCTAGATGACAATGTACTATTAGTCAGCACTCGTGTCCGCGCTCCAGTAATCTGTCACACCAGCGAGTGAACACTTCACACCTTTGTTTGCCTGTCGCATTGATGCATGCAACGTATTCGCGAATCACCTTTTCCTGCCATCTCTTCCCCTACTATTGAAAGTTGTGTTGCAGGATCTGACGGACTACCTGCCAGATACAGATGGACCAGTGTATCTGGCGCACAAATACACATCACCTAATTGTTGAATCTATTGGTGATTACATGTGTGAACTAAGCATACTTCATGTGTACCTTCAACGCCCACAAGAAACCAGATTTAACCTATGTATATATACACATGTATATCTGAACTCGTCCACACATATGTGTGTACAATTTAACACCTCCTGCACAAAACTGACTAAATTCTTCCAAACGCCATACAGCGTCACTCTGGATCTAATCGCCTGTCCACCTACTTCACGCAGAATATGTGTCAGATGCTCACCCCCACTGAAGGGTCTCTTCAAAAAATCAATTGATCAGTAAGCTAACAGCAGGCGCATCCGAGTTCCATTTCAAGCAAAAAGACGGTAAGTTCTCGAATTACATGTAATACGTGTACATGTGTGTATATGCGTACGCTGTTTGCTATATCTCCGTGTATATACGGGCTTATGTATATGCAATAATTCGCTCCTCCAGCTCCCCTGGCTCAGCCGTGTGTATCAGCACTCAAGCGCAGCAGGCTAAGTTTTTGTATGTGTACGGACGCGTGCAATACGCAAGCGAACACGTTCTCGTGGATCCAGGGAAAACAGTATGTGTGGGTAATTCTACCTGTTATTGCGCGTACCTGAGGAAGTCCAAAGTGGGAAAGTTGCAGTTCAAGTGCGCCAAGCAAAGTTTTCAAGGTCTTAAGGTACGTCTTATGCTCTACTTCTCTCTTTGAAAGGGGCTCTGTAAATCAATAATATACGACGATGCAGCAACTGAATAAGTCTGAGTCGCCGTGAAAACTGATTCGTCCTTGCTGCCCGTTTCCTGACGTTCCATTACTGTTTTTCTCCCACAAATTCCTACGCTGCAGAGAGTGTTCAGCATGCGGACGTGTCAGACTGACAAGATTCCGCTCGAGCTCGGGGCACGCGCGTGTTTCTATGGCCACACCGTCGTGCAGTTTCAATCGCCGCACACACGCAAGCCCAGGCTGCTGCACGTAAGTGTTAATACGAATGGATGCAGCCAGGCGAGTGTGTCCGCATGTATTGCCGCACACGTGTACATATATGTAGATACATACACGGCAACATATACCTCGTTAAAGGCGTACACGTACTAAATGAGTACACGTGTGTGTGCCCCTGTAGGTGACGAAGTAAGTTCCGACTTCTTACCAGACCCTGCTTAGGACAAATTTTTGTAAATTCTATTTTCTGCAGATGTTACCGCCACAGATGCAGTTTCACCCTGACATGCACAAAGTTACCAAAGGCAGCGGTATCGGTCATAGGACTCACCTGCTTCCGCTAAAGTCAGCACTGCATGTTCCGACGGTTCTTCACGTGGATCTGCTGTCGCTGTTTTCTGGAATACTGCGCTTGCCTCTCTATTGAATGGAGAAAGAGCTGTCGTAAGGCTCAACGTGCCCGTCTGCCGCTGCTGCTGCTGCTGCACCCACTTGTCAAAGCTGCTAGCCTTGTCATCGAGGGAAGAAGAGATAAGGCGCTGCAGCAAGGAAAAAGAATCCTAGACTGTATAGTATCACGTAGGGAGGGGAACAACGCGAGAGCAACTCATGGACGAAGCCGCGCATCGTTTTGGGAAATACTGCGGAACCAGCGCAGCAGCAGCCTCACCCAGGCGCGTGACCCGTAGCATCAGCTGGCCTACACGAATTCTGTTTGCCTCAGCCATTGCTTAGAGAGAGCCTTGCCGAGCATGCAACCTACCGAGCGTCACTGATCACTACACATGCACGGGTGTGCTTCGATACAGGCGCAGATGGAATATCGACATTTCATCGTCAGATCCAAGAAGGGCACGTACCTTTGCTCAGACACACGTAAGTATACCAAATACAGTCATATATATATCCGCTCGATCACAGCCGCGAGGCACTCGTGGAATTTTCCAGCTAATGGGGTTTGAACGCTTTGCCTCTTTTGAATGTTACGGCACTGTGAAGAAAGTTCTGTGAATTCTAAAGGAGGTTATATCTTTAACCACAAGGGCAAAGAGCTCTAACAAATTACGTCTTCAGAGAGTAGACTGAAAATGACAAATAAACTCTCAAGTACCGATCATTCTCGTAGTAGGGGGTTCATTCTGATGCAACCGCGATAGGACGTACTAAACAGGCATGACGCTCTCGTATACTAGTGCAGAGAAAAGTAGCACAGGAAAGACACCTCGGTAAGTCAAGCCTGATGTCGACAAAATATGCGTATATTCCGTTTGATGTCAAAGGGGATATACAAGCAGCGTAAGAAAACCCGTGGTTGTACGGCGTATATGAGTGTATCCATTTAGTTCTTCATATACGAATATATATTTGTGTATCTATGTATCTCCTTAGTCTCAGAGAACTCCAATAACACTCACTCACTTACCAGAATCAAGAGGGACAATCTGATGCACAGGGAAATGTGGCGGAACTAAGGGAGGTACGCAGTAGACTCTTGACCAACATCAAGTGCGTCGTGGTAGAACCGGAGAGAAACTTACGTTATTTGTGTGACGGCGCACAGATGCACGCATGGCACAGCCTTCTAGATATATAGATACATATAGATAGACAGATACATATACATAGGTATGGATAGATGTACAGAGATGAATGAAGTTTACGGGTGTATGCAGTAGAAGTCTGCAGAACGCACATTGATTTCTCTATCAACCCTTGATGAGATGACCTCCAGACGGTGAGGAGACAAGCAAATAGATTACAATCCTCGCAGTGATCGTGGCTAGTACATCACAATAGCAGGTTGTCAGTGGGTCACTATCTGCTTGCAGGACACAATTATGTGAGGAATATATTGCCGACAAACCTCCATGCGCGCCAGGTCGTCATACTGGCGACGTGCTTCCTCTTTAAAGGAGCTGAGAGCATCCGCTGTTTCTTGGATGGCACACTCCAGCTGGATGTGGTTTGTGTAACTCTGCGTCCCTGAAACACAGAATCCTCCACGCAGTCGAAATCATGAAGAGGGTGAATCACGCAAAAACGAGCGATCTCAACACGGTAATACACCGTCAACGCCTTTCTTCAAAGCTGTGTCAGACCTGACTACGTCGCAGGCAGTTTTTGTGCGATTCAACCTCACTACGGATACTGAATCTTCTCGGAACTGCTCAGGCGCACATGCCCACGGGCACTTGCTTTAGTGGGTTAGTGGGAGAGGTTTAAACAGAGATATTCTGCTTTCTAATTGAATTTGATGGACGCACTTTCTGACCGTGCCTTTGCAAGTGAGATTTGCCTCTTCACTACTCCTTCAGATGTATTGAATGACCTAAGAGACCGACTAAAGTTGCGGTTGAAGTCACGTAACGGCACGCAGGCACAGGGCTACGACGAACATGACGTTACTGCAAGCGCGTGCAGCGGCAGCAACATCAGCGGCAGGAGAGACAGAAGTGACACATACAGCAGCAACGGGGATCCTTACGGCGGATAGTGGCATTGACGACCTGGTGACCCAGGGATGAGCCTTAATACGATCAAAAGTTTTAGCCGCGTCTCTGGATGTCCACTGAGAAAGGATTTTTCTGTTTTGTTCTGACATGTAGGTGTACATAAAATGTCGCGTGATAGGAAACTGCTTACTGAGGAAGAAAATAGAGCTGCGTAGGCGGTCGACCGAGCTCCATAACGCGTCCTTCCACTGTCAGGCGTATACCGCAGGAAAAAAAAGTGTCGCAGCTACTGGCGTCGAAGGTGAAAGAAGGTGTGATGCATTAGCCAATAGAGAAGAAAGAAAGTCACTAGAACGTCAGAGGCAAGCGAAGTGTGCCAGTTTACGCAGGAGGAGTTGACGTTAACGCCAGGAAGGACGAATGAAAGAGTAAAATGTAGGAAAGCGTGAATATCTAAACAGACGCACCCCCTGAAAATGACAACGTTGAGGAGGCAGAGAAAGAACTGGTCACAGCAGTAAATTGTCGAACGGGCATTCCCACTACCAACATTACCTATAATGATATTACCAGCAGCTCTGTTCCTTTCCGTGCCACCCGCTTCAACATGCACTTTCGTTCTACCGATACGGTAGACTTCTGGGTGTGTCTGTATGTACACAGAGGAACCCAGGTTTTTGACGTTGGTCCTATCGCACAGCTGTCGTTTATTTGTGCTGCGTTGTTGCCTCGTGCGTTGTTCTCCGGCCTCTTGCAACACGTCCGCAGTGCGTCTATACACACTGAGATACCAGAAGTCATACTTGTGCGCGGCTGTGTGCGGGTGCGTGCGTGTGGGTGCCACATACTGCACACGTAGAGGCATATGTACGTCACGACGGAGCTAGCATACGTGATTGGCACTGCGTCGCGGTGCTGGAAAAGGCGGACTTCTCCACCGTCATCAGGCCTACTGCGTACTTTCCGGTAATCCAATAGGGTGAAGCGACTACCCCTTTGCAGCGAGAATAACTGGATCGAAGACAACAGGCAGAGAACATTGTTTCCACGGTATTCTTGCGTTTGGGGAGAGGAACTTCAATGGTGGTGCTAGTACTGCAGGTGCCATTTTTTTCAGTGCTGACACTGTTGTCAGTATTGCAATTCTACCACACAGCTGTTAGCACGCTGTAGGGCAGCTGATAACGGGGTTTGTCACACGTTTGTGTAACTGTGTTCACGTCGCTTCAGCTGAATCTAAGCCACGACTGAAAATGGCTTCGCAGTCAGTGCTCTTTTCCTCGGGCGCTCCTAAAGACGGCAGATGTCTCGCGTCGTGTGCTTGTGAACAGAAACCGAAGACGTTTAATTACTTTTTACGTATCTGTACTGCACAGAGGTGACCAGAGCGCTCAAGTGTGCCTGTGTGTGTATCACGCATTCTGCACGTTGACGTGTGCATGTTTCCACGCGCTTGTCTTGAGGTAAGCAGACCCGATAGTATTGAAGAAGTGCGACGCAGCGACAAGGTACGACGTTAGACATTACTGTGTTCCTACTACGCACAGCATGGCACGTACAAGCGTGAAAGCATGTGCACATGTATGTACACGAATATGCATAGATACACACGTTGTGAGCCAGGGACTTCCTGCACACACACTTGCATGCCCTAATCCTACCAACGTAGCAGTATACTGATAGGACGTGCAGACGGCTAGCTCTACTTGTGTACAGAGAAAGCTAGAGCACCTTATGTATAAATCCTGAGGCACCCATTTTCCTGTATGGAGAGAGTGAGATATATATACATATATGTGTATGCAGATCTAGTCCTAACAGAGAGCCACGCTCAGAAAACCTAAGCGAACACATATGTATGCACTTAAGTCTGAATGAAGGCGTACGCGAGCTTTAGTTCTGCGAACACTCGCAAAAGTGCGTGTCGAACTGCTGTGTGGCGCCTAACAGTCTGTACAGCTTACTTGCCATCGGGCAACTCTGACTTTTCCAAGTGCCTTCTCCGCGTCTCGACTTGCCGTGGTGGTCCTGCAGCTCACACTTGCCAAGTTTAACCGGTCAACTAAACCGCAGTGGTACTGGCAGGTTAAAGGTGCGGGCGTAGCTCTGCTACACACTTCACATATCCCGATATGCGGTTGCTCATTTAGAGAGTATCCACCTCAGCAGTGGAGAGTGGCTGAACTCAACGTGGAACGACTACGGACCGCTGAAATGACCGTAGCCACTATAGACGCCAAACCTTCGAGCGGTGCATGTTGGTGTTACGGTGACAAACAAGTTCATACCCTGTGAACCTTTCCAGCGTCAGCGGTTTGAAAAGACGTTCGTATTTTCACTGCTGGGTGTCGAATGGGCAGGCAGCACACAGCAGCTCTCTAGCAAACAGGCCATAAACAGTTTGTCTGCTTGCCCTTGTGCAACGCGGTGGGCAGGTGCCTAGCATAGCCTTTTTTGTGTTTGCCGTGCACGCTGTCAAAATCGGCGAGCTTGCATCTCGTAGCGAGTAGCGCGCACCCCAGCTCACTCAGTAAGACACACGTGTGTGCCTCATCCTTCCAGAGGTTCCGTTCATGCACGGAGGAGCACAGCACTGTTTTTTCGTAGTCGTGGTTCGCCAGTCTCTGCCCTCGCCGCTAAAACGGAACGCACGTGCGGAAAAGTGCTTGGCAAAAGATGCATAACTTTCTGCTCCTGCGAGCACTAACAGCCACGAATGACCGCGTAAGAGAGTCCCTCTATGCGTAAAAGTTGACATCCGTGTTATGTGAATAGACAGCTATCATGGGTAAATGCTGCTGGTGGCAATTCAGCCGTCGCCTCACTCCAGGTGCAGCCTCTGTCGCTCCTCTAGCCACGTGTGCTTGGCCAGCGCAGGCGAATTCACTTGTTTCGCTGGCTTCCCGCTGGACTGCAAACTGTCTGACGTGTTCTGCACCGCGTGGGCTATTTCTTGTGCTGACGAACGTGTTGCTCCAAGACTGTGCTCCTCCGGTACAAAATCTTTGTCGTCCACACAGATTTGTTCGTAAGAACCGGTTCTCATCAAGTCTGGAGCTGTTTGCTGCGTTTCTTTCGGTCGCTCTTCTACTTCTCCCTGCTCCGCATTTGCAGCAGCTGTTGGGACGACTGGAACAGCGCCTTCCCAGTTGCTTTTCTTGTTGTCACCGTGGCTGCCAGGTACCTGTGCTTTTGCGAGATCCTCTTCTATCACTATTGCACGTGAGGCACACGGGTTTGTTATTTCCGCTAACTTGGAAGGATCTTGAGGGTGTACCTCAGTCGGCGTATAATTTAAGTTGCTGTCGGTCCACCCAGCCACTGACTGGTGTTGTGAAGAGAGATGGTGCGCAGTGTAAATAGCAGGGGCGGTTGTCTCAGTTGGTGTGTTCTCATATTGCTGCTTCTCCTGTGGTTGCTGCGTTTGTTGTGGTTGCACCACCGGCTCTGCTTTGTAGCAAACGGGGTCGCCCCTCACGCAGTTTTGTTTGCCAAATATGTCAGCAGGTGTGTGACAAGAATCATCTGCACAACACAGTTGCGTTGGTGGGCACCTGTCACCGACTTCCGTATGTTGTCCCGGAGCTGTCTGAGCGCGGTACAGTGAATTAGTATATTGGCCTGCCTTGGCGAGCGCCGCCTGAATTAGTCGCTTCTCCCGCTCTTGCAGATTTTGCGCATATGTGCGCGCTACGAAGCCTGCGGGGACTCGCCGGGGAGAGGGGCTTCTTTCGTCTTCCCTGTGGAAAGTTAAGTGACACACGTATGCACGAGCAGAATCAGTTGCTTCCTCGGAGAAAGCAGCACTGATTCTTGGGGGGAACGGCTTTTTCCTCTGCTCAGGCCTGGCGCTACTATTGTGGTATGCTGTTGAAGATGCTGCTGCCGTAAGGTTCTGTGTACAGTTCGAAGTGGCGCCAGGTAGTGTTTTTTTCCAGTCGTCCTCAGTGATATCTGGTGATTCTTTGCGTGCACTTCGCTCCTGCTGATCCTGGTGTGCGCGCGGTAGCTCCTCAACAGGCTGCTCGACTTGCAGCGACAGATGCTGAGTGATCTGTTGCGGGCCCCATTCGACGTGCTTGTGGTGCTCAGGCTGCTGGTGCTGGACCTGTTCCTGCTGCCAGTCGTACTTCTGCTGCTGGCTCATATGGGCGCCGCGCGCTTTTTCCTGATGTGTCTGATGATGTGTCTTTATCAGCTGGCTCGTATACGCTTTGGCAACATCCTCAGCTCCACGTTGGGCCAAGCAGTGAGAGCAATTCCATCCTGCCATTGCTGCGACCTCTGCATCTTCAGGACGGCTGCTGGCAAGGGAGGACGCGACAAAATTGTGCGTGTGAACTGCACGTGAGAATGGAACACTTACTTGATCAGGTTTAACATAAGGAAGGCCTGGCCTTCCAGTGAACGTGCGAATTTCCACAGCTGCTGGGCCACGGAGAAAGGTGTCCTCAGAATCAAGGACTGATATTGTATTGCGTATGTGTCTCACCGACCCAAATGGTACGTGAGACGAGCGACCCTTTGCCATCTCGCCAGCAGCGTGGTCGATTGTCAAAATAGAAGCCTCTTTCATGGAGAAGGGGTGCTTTATATGAGCAATGTTAGACAGTCCACGTGAGGCCGTGTGGCTCTACGTACGTATCCACATGATACGAGTTTGCCTGTGTAATGACATTCGTGTACAGACTTGGAAAATGTGGACAGGAGGCGACACAGTCTGATGCAGGTGATGACATGTACACAAATATACGGGAAAATGCTGGAACACTAGCCGCCCGCCAGCCACGCTCTGTCTGCAGTGTCTTTCTACTGCAGAGAAAGTCGATTCTATTCTCAACAGTATAAGGGCAGAAAATTCTGCACTTCTGTGACTGTGTAATAAAATAGTGTACGTTTAAGCGCGCGGCACAATCGTGCGGTCTCTAATGTTCGACACCTCTGTTTGCCCTTCACTGGGCATTTTGAGCGTGAAGATGTGCCGCAAAATGGATGCGTGAGAAAGCGCTTTCCACTCAGATGGAGGACCCCTCATATTCCGGATGGTGTACCTTTGTATGTCTGCAGCTATTTGTGCGTCAGAAATCCTAGATACATCCTGAAAATAAGACACGTGTCGCATATAGGAATTCAACCTCTGAGAGCCAGGCACGCCGCGTGCAGTTGGGCTGAGTTCACTGTTGATATTTCGGCTCTTTTTTACTATAATCGGGGATCGTTTCCCGGTTGCCGCCGTGTCCCGTTCGCTCCAGCACAATGTTGCACATCTGCGGCCGTCTCCCGCTTAGTTTAAACTGCTCTTGATGAAGCGACAGAGACAGACGTGAGTAAGAGCGCCTCCAGGTACTGTCGGAAACATCCTGCACGATGCTAAGAAGCATGCACTTTCACAGCCAGACGCGAACAGACAAGTCGACTGCCCCGTAGTTCCACTGGTGTCGAGGCAATTTCGTAGCACATATTGCGTGAGGAGACACCACAGTACGCGCTGACCATGCATAGACGTTCGGAGCTGTTGGGCTGCTGCGGAGGCCATATTCTGTGACTTGAACAACACTGCACACCAGCGGAGTAGTAGTGCCCTTTCGACCTGCCCCACACGCCCCACACCTACAGCGAGGACAATTTTTTTAGCTGGAGTGAAGACGCCAGTGAGAGAAGAAGAAAAGAATCGACTATGGTGCGGAATCCCTTCGGCGTTAAGAAAGCTGTGCATCGTGAAGGCTTCTGACAGACCCGATGAACATAATACCTGTAGTCGTTTCAGTTGGCTTGTATCAGGGGAACAAAAGGTAGCATAGACACGAAACCGAATCGAGGAAAAAGAAAAAGAAAGGAAAGCCGTGTCATTTGGTCGTCTGTCGCATGCGAGCATTCACCTTGGCTGGGACTCTGTACACGTTAGTCTTGTCTTCATTCGTATCTATATTCATACACGAATATGCTGCAGTGTTTTCTATCAGGAGCAGCGGTAGTCGCCGTATCTATTAGGTAGCATTAGCTACCTAATAGATGAATTCCAGCGCCGACAGAGCTCACGCGTGAGCAGGATTGCAAAGAAACTGTGACTGACAAAACCAATTTGCACGCACCTCTGTTCACGCCTACACTTGAGCGGCAATCCGGGGTATATACTCGAGATGTCTATGCGCACACTGATACGTGCTTTAGAGCGGACAACCGACCGGTCGGCTGTCCGTCCCCCGCCATGCACGGTTGTGATACGTACGTCATCAATTCGTCGCCCCCGAAACGTTTAAGTGGATATACATGTGTGGGAAGATGCAGCTGAAGCTGTCGAGGAGACGTGTGCGCCGCAGGAAGTGGGGGCTGCTGGACTCTCTATGTCTCAGCTCTGCATACGTTGACATTCTCCGCGCGTCGAGTACACCGCCGCAGGCATCCTACAGATGCGCTTAAAGCTGCACAGGCAAGGAAAATCCAACAGTGCATCCTTATGTAGGTAGTACGTATTACTGTGGCCAGCTGCTCGGACAACGAAGGTGACTGCGGTGGCACGACCAGCCTTAGTGCCCCAACATGCTAGCAGAATTATGTTGTCTCCTCAGTTACAGTGAACAGTAACGTAAAGGCCTACACGCCAGCGTGTGGACAAGTGTATTTAGCCCGAATCTGCAGGAATGCATAGCAGCCCGAAGAAGCACCGACACACGACACAGGGGGGGTGAAACTCGTCGCACAGCACCCGCAACGACTTCGCAGATTTCACTTCTGCTTTTCTGGGTCAGGCATCTTTGAAAATGACCGTCTCCCCTGCAGCCTCGCTGGCTTCCAGAAAGAGTAGAGAGCTCCTTTTCTTGTTAGATCAATGACTGTTGCCTATTCTCACGTGCAAGCGAACGTGTGTCACATAAGAGCAGAAAAAAGTTGAGAAAAGGCTTGTGACTTTCACCTCTACACTGCATACACGGACGCGGGCTTGGAAAGCGTGTCCTTAGAGGCACGTCTACGTCAGGTTGTATAAACCGCGTGCACGTTTACGGACCTTTTCTTCCCCATACGGCACGTCGACGTACGTGTTCACCGCTCAGTCCACGCATGCGTGTGAAGGTGTTAAGCGTACGCGTAGGCGTGAGTGATTCGTGCGAATGCACGTATGCAGTTGCTCCCTCATCCTCAGAAGCCGTCACAGTGTACTGAGCAAAATTAACAGATATTACAACGTTGATCACTGACAAATTGTTCGACAGTAACAAGAAATAAACACAAAGGATCACCTTCAAATACTTTATCACAGGTATGACCAGGGACACGGTTGGGATACCCGTTTGCTGGAATGTGCAATTGTCCTCTAAAGTACGCTCTCGTATGCAAGAAACACCGGACTACGTAGGTAGTCAGCGTCGTATCGATCGTATCTTTGCGTGTGAGGGCCTGCAGCATGGCGTCTATTGCGCTGCGGGCCTCAAGAGAGCAGAGGCTTTGCCTTGCGTGCAGTCCCCTTCTCCGAGCTGTGCGTGGAACCAGCGTCAGCCCGACGAATTTGTTACGCGTTCTATACTGCGCGCTGCGTCCGCGTTCTTTGTACGTACACCTGCGTCATCTCTATGATGAATTCATCCCTTGACAACACTAGTTTCACCAGCAGGGGACTGCGACACGATCTGCATATGCTACAGCCTCTACCCGGACACGCCAAAACTAGCGCTCACTAACAGGCTCTGCAGTTCGGAGGCTGCAGGAGCTGGCCCATCATGACGCCTGTCGCTATGTTACTCCTGTTCTCTCGGGTGACGATGCAGTGGACTAAGCTGCTGCTGCTGCTGGTGGTCGTGCAGCTGCTGCTGTTACTGACGACGGAAGCTGCATCCCTGCCTGCTTCCCATCATCAAGACTCTGCTTCTTGGAAGTTGCTGGTGTTTCCTGAAACCCCGCTGCCATTGTTTTACTTCTTGGGTTTGCAGATAGGCCCCCACATCCCACCGCGTTCATTTGTTGGGGCAGAACGCTTCCGCCTGGATCACATGCACTCGCTACAGGATGCCGCTCGGTTCTCCGAAACGGTTTGCTTGTATTGCTATCAGCCTCTGCTGTCTGTGGCAGCCACTATCTTGTGTGTGCTTGCTGTTTTTGCTTATTGTCCTTTCCCCGCTGCCCGACGACGGTCCTCCGGCGCCATAGTGGTACTGCTGTTGGTGTTTCTGCTGCCACAATTGTCTCTTCTGCTTCGGTTGTGCTGCACTGCTCCTGTTTACTCCGCACTTGGTGCTATTGCTTCACTCGCTGCCTCTGCTACACATGCTCGTGCTCTGTCTCCTGCCGGTGACCCACCTCCAAAAAATGCAGTGTGTGTGTTGCAAGTGCTCTTCCTGCAGCAGTTGCTTCATCTGGTGTTGCTGTCTTTTCGGTCCCATTTGTCCTTCCCTCATCATGTTCCAAAGTCTCCAACTGCTCCGGCTGTGCGTGCAAGGCCGGGAGGCACCACTCCGTGGGGAACAAACAGACCACTGTGCTAAATATAAGCGCAGCAATCACCACCATGTGAGGCAACTGCTACTGTGTGTAAGAAGGCGAGATCTGAACACACTGTATATCACAATATGCAATCACACAATGCATACCACAATATGCAGTCCAGTCCTCGTACACAGCTAATAAAGCAGGTGCACATGCGTTACATCCAACATTTCTCCCATGAAAACTATTCATTTCTGTAAGACCTCTGTGAACCATGGTAAGTTCTAGTCAACAAATAGTAGCATAAAGGAACTGTCAGATCACTCGCCCAACGGTTTAGCAGGCGACAGCCAGTGACGAGCTCAAGTGGCAATGCAGCGTAGCGAGTGTGGCCGCGCAGAATATCGAGAAGCTTTCACTGCGATGTATCGCACAGGACAACGTTCATGTACTCCGAGAAGATATACAACGCACGACGTCTACGCTAGCCAATAATTGTCCACGTGTCTCGTGTCTATGCATCCGCACACGCATATTGAACATTTTCCCACACAGTGCCAAATATGTAGCAGCGGAGAGTAAGTGTCGTATGCGTATGTTTCAATAGCGGTTGACGCAGCGTCGCCTGCAGCAGCTCGAAACGGTAAGGAGAAGCATTCGCTCACTTCTGATCTGCAGACGCATAGAGGAGGTGTCTTGTTGCTTTCTACTCTACGCGGCTGCAAGCTGTTCCGAAAAGTGGCTTAGCACGACGACGTGCTCACTGCGATACATGCTATCACGTCTCGTCATGGGGACGTGTGACAGAACCTGTGGAGCGCAGGCGGAATCCTGCCCCCAATGCACGCAATTTTGCGCACAGGTATCGTGGGTGCGGTCGCTGCTTCAAACGTGGTACTGCGTCAGTGTTTCTGCAAGTCTCACGGGCTGCTGTTCAACTGCCACCACACGCCTGCTGTGTCAGTTGCTAGTGGGACCCGCACCACACGCCACGTTAGTCGTGTTCTGCAAACACACTAACAGGGGCAGCAGCAGCACAAGCAGGAGCAGCAGCAGCTCCAGGACCAACAACTGGGGAGCACAGTTGTAATGCGGGGACACAGGAAACGGAGGTGTCCGTAGCAGGAGTAATGCAAAGAGTAACCGCCAAGAGGGGGTGCATCGTGTACTTAAGAAGAACTGTTGAGTGATTACACAAAGAAGAGAATTCCTCCCCTTCTCTGCAGCAGCACAGGGCCTTCCCTCTTTGTAACCGTACGACAAAGTGCCTCTGCCGATACTGTGATGCCCTCCAGCACCACACTGGCAGAAACACGCCAGGCGCTGATTATTAGGGCAGCAGGCACAATAGTGAGAAGGGTGGAGCAGCGGTAGCAATTGAGAATGCGCACCAAGTCCAGCAACCTTAGCGGCAGTCACCAACAATCTCCGAACAGACACTTTTTTGCCCTACGATCTAGCAGTGCGCCTGTGCTATTTGGTGTTTCAGCTGCAGTTACTGTTGCCGTCGCCGCTGCTCGCACTCCTGCTACTGTTGGCGGTATACGTGCTGCTTCTCTCTTTTGTGATGTAAGCTGCAGGTGCTGCATTTTCGAAGGTGAGCGTTCCGCGCCCTTTATAGTGTTGAAGGAGAAAGAGTGTCTTTACTTCCTCAGCGTAATTCCCACACAGACACACCGTGCTACTGCATCGTCAGCTAAGGAGCAGCGGTAGCAGTTGCAGCTGCTGCTCGCACTCCTGCTACTGTTGGCGGTATACGTGCTGCTTCTCTCTTTTGTGATGTAAGCTGCAGGTGCTGCATTTTCGAAGGTGAGCGTTCCGCGCCCTTTATAGTGTTGAAGGAGAAAGAGTGTCTTTACTTCCTCAGCGTAATTCCCACACAGACACACCGTGCTACTGCATCGTCAGCTAAGGAGCAGCGGTAGCAGTTGCAGCTGCAATTACACCTGCAATCGACCAGCTCAGCATGCTGCTGCATCTTGCACAGCAGATATCGCTGCTCGCTGCTTGTAGAAGCAATAGCTACTCCCCTTTTCAGATATCAAGCGGTCACAAGTGCTGCTTCTGCAGGACACTTGTATGCAGAGATGCATGTAGGCGCTGGCATCGGTTGGCACCGTTCTCTGCGTAGAGCTGCAGCTACCATCGGGCACTGGGGCCAACGTTGCCGCTGTTGCTAACCTGCACTACTCCCCATTGAGCGTCGTTGCACAGATAAAGGAGAATATCCGGACCTTTCACGCAGTCCTGCACTACTCCCCATTGAGCGTCGTTGAACAGATAAAAGAGAAGATCCTAACCTTTCACGCAATCCTGCAACTGTGGGTGGTGGACTCGGTATCGTCACTGCCACTAATAGTCGGAGGTGCACCAATGAAAGAGGCTTCAGTAATTTTTCTTTGATCCCTCTACACACCAATGCACTTGTCGTAACACCTGCAGGTTGTGATACCTGTGGAGACGCTGGACTCGCTGCTGCTGATTCTAAAGCGACTCGAGTACGGTTGGAGCTATGATGTCTGTTGGGAGCTCCTGCGGTGTCTGTTGATGGGTGTGTTTCCGGTAGTATACGTGTTTATGTATTGGATCATCGTTCGGACGATAAATCACCTGGTACTGAAGTTACCAACTCCGCTGCTGTAGTTAAAATTTCGGATGCGTCGGGTGCTGCCGTTGGTAAGCGTGCTGCGTGGAATATCACGACGCTGCTGCAGCAACTTGCACGGAAGGCGTCACGTTCGGGCGCACCTCAGCCACGCCTCCGCGAGACACATTGACCGCTTGAAATACACAGCTACCCAAGGTCGACACATCAGTACACATTTGTCCGCGAATGCGCGTTTGCATGGAGGGTGTGTGAACACACGAAAACCAACCATCACACACGACTATTAAGCAAGCAGGAGCGGCTGCTGGATGTGCCTTGTCATAGAGAATTTGCATGTAAAGGGCCGCTGGTGACGAGATCACCATGTGCGACTCCTACTTACGCCTGATTTTTCGCCCGCAGAAGAAGCCCCGGCGGCTCAAGACTTCTTTTGAGCTGCTAGAGAGTTGATTGTTATGTCACTGCCAAGCTTTTTCCATTGCTGTGTGTGCGAGGCTGCTGCTGCTGCGCTTCGTGTGCTGTCGTAGTGTGGCGCTTGCAAACGTTGCTGATGCATTGTGACACCACTGCTAACACTCTCGTATCCTGCAGCGGTTGCACACAAGAGAAGCGATGTCAGTAATGCTCCTGCTGCTAGTCTGTTAGTGGAGGATTCTCGTATCTCACATCTGCCGGAGTCGGTATTTCCCATGTACTTAAGTGCAGTTGTGATGTAATTAGCGCGCCTGCCTTCTTATTGTGCAACTACACATGCGGAGACGGCTACTATAGCAGCGTGTCAAAACAAGTCTTACGTTTCACTGCATTAAACGGAAGTAGTTAAAGCTAATGGATTTCAGCATCCATTGCAGGTCACATTCTGTTGCAAGACTAGGATATAGAATTCTAGGTATTTTGAGAGACAAGTGTAGCTTTGTAATTCTGTTTGTCACCGCGGAGGTTGTCTTGGTGTGCTGTTCTTTTGGTCGTCTTATCCTGGGAAGCGTAACTGCCGAAAACGGCTGCCTAGGGTAGGACGGTTCACTCACAACAAGCGGTGCTCGACTCACGCGTCGTTTGTCGGTTTGGTAGTCTCCTACAGCCTCGAGCTGCAGTGGAACTACTTTTGCTGTTGCACTTCCTACGAAACCACTGCGGTAGGGCGACAAACGAATAGTTGTGGTAAGAACTTTTCTGCTTCTACTCGGCTTACTCGTACGAAGCAGTCTGCTGCTGCAAAAAAAAGCTGCTCTTGTACGTGACTACTTTTGTTTCCGCACTGCTGTCGCTGTGGAAAAGTCTACTCTGCTGGTGCGCGGTGGCTCTGTAGACCTCGCAGCTGCTGTATTTCCCTCTTCCTTTCTTTCTTGCGTTGTTGCTACAGTTTTCAGGAATTTCTGGTGCGATGTAGAATGCCCGGTCAAGACGTGATATTACCTTCATCAAACGCAGTTCGGTTGTTGTTTTTATTCCCTGTTGGCTAGCTCTGCTTTTCAAAATTCTGTCGAAACACGCAGTGCTATTCTTGCCAGAGTATAGTGATCTCCCCGTGCTTGTTGCTTTGTGCTGCGGCCCACCGCTGCCGGTGACAGCTCCGAGGCTGCCTAAGGGCAGTAGCTGAAAGGGTGGATGCCGCCATGCACCTCCACATCTGTGCCCTTACCTTCGTCCCAACGTTGCCCAGTGACACGCTGACGTCGCAGCTGCTCACGCGCTCTTGCTGTCGTTGTGACTGTGCAAACCGCCGGGCCCAGGGAACTGTGAGCAACCGGATATCCATTTCTGTGGTACGCCCGTGTAGAGGTACTATCACTCCTGGTACTTGTCGCTGCTGCAGGTGCTAACTCCGACCGATACTTTAGTCGATAACAAAGTTTGAGCGGACAATAGCGCTAGAAGGTTGGGGCTGTTGCATATCTGCATGTATACAAGTATGTAACAAAGTTCATGATGTGTGCGTATGTATACACGTATACGTATATATATATATATATGTACGTAGCGACTACGAGAAACATGAATAGCAACAATGCATCCGAATAACACTTTCCACGCACAGGAAGGCTACCAAAAGTGGATAGGCCTGTTTACAGTGCCCTCCACTGGTGAACACCTGCCCGGTGGTTGAACAGGAGATCCCATGTCAGCATCGTAGCTGCTATAGCAGCAACTACAACACAGCTGACGTTTCACGCCTGGAAGCTCTCTTCACGCCGTGTAGCTCGGTGAGCCCTACAGAGCACTTTACGTGTATGGGTGTAGAACCCTCCCGATCGTCGCTTTGGTTGTTACCGCGGAACATGCACGAGCAATGTTGAATCACTTATTTGGCCCCATAGCTTTCGTCATGCTGCAGCGCGGAGCAGCTGCGCGGCTCAAAAATGATGGCCTTGGTAATGACGCAGCTCCCTTGCAGCAGTTGATAACAGTTACTGGCGCAGCAGCTAGTATTACGGAGAGCTGCGGCTGCGGTTGCGGCTACGCGTGCTTTTAGCTATGTGCGTCGGCTCCAGCTCTTCCTCCTGTGAAGAACGCTCCACTTGAACAAGCCCTACACTGTAGTTTGGATTCTGCCGCATGGATACCCCTCTGTTGGCGTCCTACTGCCGTGAAGCGCTGCTCTGCGCCCTACGCAATCAAGCTGCATTTTTCATGCTTCTTGATTCTACTGCGGGCACCTGTCTAATGCACCTTTGCACCTTGCTCTTCTTGCCTGATGAGCATCTGCATCACGTGCCGTTGCTGCTGCCTATTAAGCTGTTTGCAACGAAGCCTCTTGGCTGCTTCACGTCTTACAGTGTAACTCCTCCTGTTTCGGTGGCTACAGCGGGTTCGCTGTCATTGCTGCGTAGCCCGTTGCTACACCTCTTCGTGTAGACGCTTCGTGGTGGCTGTCGGCGTGTGAAATTACGAGTGCTTACCGTTGCAGTCACCGCATCCAGCGCTTTATTTTCCACTGGTGTCTACTACGGGGTATGCCTGACGCGTTGCCGCTGCTGGGCGCCAGTGCGGTGGTGGCACTTGTCACTGACGTCTGGGCTGCTACTGCTGCTGCAGGAATGCCCAGCTATTGTGGAGACCTTGTATTCACCGTGCTCGCGCTTTACTCTCAGACGCATATATATATATATATATGTTCCTCTACGCAAACGGAGATCTGCGTGCGCTTAATCGTATCTCTACATAGGGTGGTTGTTCTGTATGGGTGTAGTTGTGTACCATGTTCAGCACGCTGGTAAAAGCGAAGGATTCTCTTTGACACTGTGTACCAGTGCTACGCGGGGTTGCGCGTTTTGATCTGTAAGCTCCTGCGGATTCCCCCTACCACTTTGGTGTCCCCCTGTAATCCTACGTGGTATTTTTTGCAGCTACTGATAAAAAGTGCATATACCCCGGCGCACAGTAGTAGCACGAGAAGTCGGGGTGGTATACGTCTATGATATATAAGTATATGTACGGACGAGCGCGTGTATACACAGAAAAATACATAAATCCTGGCGGAACTGTGTGTGCTGCGCAGTAAGACTCTGCTGGTTACGGTAGAAGCAGTCGCAGCAGCTGCTGCTGCTGCCATTCCCGTTATGTGTCGTGCGTCAAGTCGCGTACAGGCGAAGAGTTTGCCGGTTAGGCTGCTGAAGCGCCGTTTCACGCAAGAATACAACGGAAAGGTGAGAAAAGAGGAGAGGGGGACAAAAGTCTACACTGGAGGAAAAACACAGGAGTGCAAAGGGGAACGCTGAAGAAGGTAAAGCGGGGCAAAAGCAGTAATAATACAATGACTGCACACCAGAGACACACATTTTTGTCTCTACAACTCTTTTGTGTGGGCTGAGGTATGACTGAGGAGTGGTGCAAAGGTGAGGAATAAATTTTTTACTCGACTGTTCCAGCAAAAAAGCCTCAAGATTTGGTGATCGATCAACAGGGTTTCGGAACTATGCTGCGACACGCTGCAGGAGAGCAAATGCACACGACCTGAATACACTACGAGACATGAAAGCAAGCCCGCACAGAGGTCTACCAACCGGGAACACAACATGCTAAGATAAACAGGAATTACTGCGCCTTCATATATAAATACACATATATGTATGTTCCCGTGCTCCACTGTGTATATAGAGTATCTGAATACGCTTACCGTAAACGTGCGTGCCTATGCTTCCTCCTCACTTCTATCACCGTAGGCGTCCGTATCTACTTCGTGTCTGTCCCTTCTACATTTTGGTCTTCCCGCTCCCACCTCTTCGCTGCAGCTAGTGCTCCACTGTCAGGTGGTTACTGTACTGCTATCGCCGCTGGTATGCTTCTGCTGGTATGCGCTCCCTTCTGTCGTAGCTGCTGCAGGTCTCGGGATGCGGTCCTCGAATATAAGTGACGTTGATTCTGCGGAGATATCTCCATATGCCGCGTAAAGTCGCGACACGTTTCCTGCTCCCGCTGCTATCCATGGCTGTTGTGTTCATCACGCTACTGCTGCTGCTGTGCTACTTGCGGATGCATTTCTAGCTGGGGTTCCCTGGGGTTCCCTGGGGTTCCCCTTACTGCTGTTGGACAAGCGACTTCTTGGGCAGTGCAAACGCCGCAGCAACGCACTGTGCGACAGCTGTTCGCAAGGATGTGTCCGCAGAAATGCACAAAAACAATGCTGCCCCCCTTCTTGTCAGTTTCAACTACATACATAGACGTGCTTCAAAGAAGTGCAAAGAAGGAGCAAATTGGTACTGCGATTTTAATCCCGCTGCGGCAAGTCACGCATTCGAGTGCGCAAGTGATACTTCTCTGCCCTGCACTGCATCAGGCTGCTGCCGTAGACAGTTGCATACGCCACGCAGCTGTCGCCCTGCCTGCTGTGTCCAGGTTGCTGTGGTGGCCGGTGCCGAGGCACTTCCTACGGGTGCTGCAGTCTTCTGCTTCACCTGGCAGGCAGGAAATTCACAAGACACAGGGCACCAGGCTCTAGGTTGCCTGCACGGAAAGCTTCGCAAACAACTTTGATCGCAGTGGGACAAATTGAACAAGAATGCATAAGCCTTGCCTGCAGAATACTACCGTATGTATACTTGGCCATTAACACTCGTTGCACGACGTACGTAAGGTATCAAGGGCATTAACTGAAAACATACGTACAGATACGTGCATGTAAAGGCAGTATGAGGGACATATTGACTCACGTGCATACACCTCTACAGCCAGGAGTTCATACACACAAGTTCGCAAAGATACACGAACCTGGCCGTAGCATCCGAAAAATCAGCCGAGACGCACACACACGTGCTTGTAAAGGCAGTGTGAAGGAGGTGTGGACTCAGGTTCATACGCCTCTACAGTCAGAAGTTGATACACACCAGTTCGCAAAAATGCACAAGCGTGATCATAACATCTGAAGAATCAGCCGAGTCTAATCTGTACACAAGGATGTGTCTACTTGTATGGATACGAACAAGCAAGTAATCCAGCGAAAGTCCCAAAGATGGATGCACAATGCAAACAAAAGCGGCCAAAAAAAAAAGGGAGAGCGAGAGCCCTCACCGCCTGCGGATGGTAAGAGTGTAACAGTCTACGACTTCTGGGACAGACCCACGTCTGACGGTGCTACGCCTACATCTGTAGTGCTTGGGTATTCACATAACTATACATATGCCCATATATAGGTATTGTTAGATTACAGATATGCTAATTCACGAAAATTCTCAGAAGACGAACCGGAAATAATGGACATCGCTGTGGCGTGCGGAAACGCGAAAGCTAGGCTGCAGTAGTAGGGGCACCTCACGTGTGCAAGTACGCCAGTAGTGTTGCTCGGCCCTTTTTGAAAGATTGTATCGAGAGGGACTCGCATACGTGTGCGCGCAGATGTAGATGTTTGTGTGCAGTTTCACGCATGTAGGAACTGAAACGGATATACACATATGCGTCTAAAGAAACACACAGGGTGGTACACGTCAAGACAAAATCAGGTCAGAGTGTTACACGTTTACATGTGTGTCCGAGATGAAAATTGTTACCCTATATACCCAGACGGCGTAATGCTGGGTGCACGCGTTGTCCTGTGCCGAAGTGTTTCCTAATGATATGACAGAGACAGGTCGTCGCAGCTTTCGAGCATCCTTAAATCTTTGTGAGCTATTCTCCTTTCTCAGGTCTGAGACTCATGCGCCACCAGGTGGAAAACTTTAGATGTATATGATCCTTCTGCGGCGGCATACAGCGTGACGCAATGTCCGTGAGGCGTGGGGTCGAGTTCCGGCAGTTACCACCACCTCTGTCCAAGGTTTTACGGTGAAGTAAGTGGAGCCGCAACAGAACATGAAAGCAGCACACACGTCCCCTGGATGAAGGCAGATCATCAAACTAAAAAGGTGCACTTTTTAGGAATCTTGAGAGCGAAGTTCACACAGCCAGACGATGTCATCGAGGGAGTCATTGGTTCGAAGTCCGTCTCAGCATAGCGGCTAAGTCACTCTTGGCAGCTGCAGAGCGCTTCGTAACAGGAGGTGCAAAGAAGTCTCTCAGGTGGAGGTTTTCTTGCATAGCTAACACGGTTCTACTGTCTCCGCTGAAGCTGGCTGCACAGGCGAGGCGGCTGGCACTGAAGGTGAGTGTGCTCACGAAAGGCGGCGCTAGAGGGGAGAACAGTAGCAAAAGCTTGACTGACAGCACTGCTTCGTGAACATGTCGGCCACGGTGCCGAAAGGGAGGAAGCCAGAGGAGGAACACAGGCCGAGAGAGGCGATGACGTCGGGGGTCGCTTCCCAAGTTGGACCGACGGACGATTTGCCCTGCAGATTTATCCTGCCTGCTGTAGTAGAAGATATGGTCATCTTGGTGTTCTTACAGTCGGCGGGGGAGAAACAGTGGCACGACGAAGGAAAGATAAATCGGACTCTGGGCGGGTATTGCAAGAAGCGCTCGTGCACCAGTGGGCATTTCCACACATGTGAGAATTTCAACAAGTACCGGCGCGCTGCTGGAGAATTCAGAGACGCTGCTCTCTGTTGTTTCCAAGAATGACGGACGAAAAGAAGTTTCCTGCAACTAGAAGGGATGAGTTTGCTGGGGCGCTGCGAACATTTTTTCTTTACCACTGAAGGGCAGCGATCCTGCAGAATACTGCGCGGGGAAGCGAATACCAGAAGTTTCCAGTGCTGTAGTGGCCGGTAGGGCCACAGGGCGGGTCCAGTGCTGGGCAAGCAAGTAAAGTTTTCTGGTTGCGTTAAGTGTCTCTTCTCTTCCAGAAAATGAGCATCTAGCAATTCATTTCAATATTGCTTGAGCAGTCGCAGTTGCTGATACTACGGCATTGTCCGTTCAAGGCCTCCTGAAGCACAAGGACTTCTTGGAGGGGACGCTCACAGGCACGCGGAGGCGCGCCGACGTCCTACCAAGGCCGCTACTGCGGAATACGAGCTGGGTGGCCCTGTTTTTCTCTGTTGCAAGAAGGCACGACGGACAGACTCCGCGCGGCCTGCAAGATAACACTGACGAAGCAGCTGCTCTCGCCAGTGGTGTCAAAGAGGCTGCAAAGGCGGACAAATGCGAGCGCGGACTGCCGCGTTAGTTGTCACGCTGCGTTGAAGCAAAGCAGGAGGCCTGAAGGAAGACAGATCAAATTTGTTCGTTCCTGGCACTAGCGGCCCCGGCCGCAGGAAGAGGGCTTGTAACGCGGCGTGGCCATTTCGTCTTCAGCCGAAGAAAAGATGCGGGCAACGAACGTGAGAGACACACGGACTCAGCACTACGCCTATTTTCGAGAAAACAACTGTTACATCATCTCCCGACTTCTCGCAAGACTGATAATTTTACAACGCAACATTACAAGTAGCGGCTCCTCACAGTAATGCAAACGTCCGCATACTACTGCAGGCAGACACCGGTGGAAGCTAGCGACAGGAAGGGCACTGGTGTTGTTAAGAACCAAGAAAGTGGAGACAACGAAGCTTCCCTATCCACGTAAATGCACGTAGGCGACACTGAATTTGAGTCGAACCAGTGGAGTCGCGCTGACCCCTGCACCAGCCGCCAATCACCGTGACGGCTTGCTTCCTACGGCAGAAGCACCATTGAGTATAAAGGGCGCAGGAGGTGGATTGAGGTATACCTTACCGATAGTGCAGATGCAGTGTGTGTGTGTGGATCACACGACCGATCCGCAGAAGAACACGTCCCAGCTGCAACTAGCTCTCGCAGCCGCGCCTGCAAACACACGGGTAGTAAGATGTTGTCAGCATCAGCTTCCGTAGACACGCACGACACTGACCGCAGGGGAATAGTTACGCATCGGCCGAACGTAGTTGTCGCCGCAGGGGAAGAGCTACGCGTCGACAAAACCTAGTCCTCGACAGAGCACGTATCGCAGTGCCATTCCCCTTAGTGTCCCTTGCAATTCATTGCACGGGCGAAAAGAAAACGTACGATGAATACGGCAGCAGTAGGGACTGAAGAGCTCACGAAGCAGGAAACTAAGCTTATTTGCCCGTGACGGTCCCGACGTTATCTTCGCTGCAGACGCGAACACATACGCTGTACAAGGATCAGTTTCTCACTGCACTTCAGCAAGTTCCGAGGGTTTACCGTCTGACAGCTCTGAAGACTCTTCTACACTAGGGTGCAACACAGCTGTAGGTCACTTAGCCGGGCACGTGTAGCAGGCAACAGCAGGGTCCGCATTTGCGTCTGCCTCTTGTGGTGTTATCATAAAGTAAACTACTATGGCAATTCCTGAAAAGCAAGATACGAGTGATGCCGCGTTGGCGCCACTACGATGTTTACAAGGCGTGCGTCTACACGTACGCAGTAATGGAGTAACTACCGAGACCCAGCCCTTCGCAGGAAATGTAGACGCAGTTTAGCCAGCACCAAGACACTGCCAAGTCAGAGCGTCTGGGCGTCGTTCTGGATTTTAATCGGTAAACATGTACGTGCAGCACAAGGCACCAGTGCGACGCAGTGCACTACAATGAGATTCAACACGCAGGGACGCTAATATGGTCCCGACTCTCTTCAGGGGTTTCTTTCCTTCAGTAGAATCTGCTTTTATGATCTTTTCCTACATGGACGACCTCGTCACTACGGGCTGCAGCTTGGTGGGCTGCTCTTCCGCTCGCAACAGTACCGCGTCGAAGAAGTTGCAGGAAATATGATACCTCCGGGTTTCCCCACTAGATTATGGATGTGTCTTCCTGATGGACCCACGGGTGCGGGCGGAGGAAGTGTGTGCAAGCACGCGTACGTGTACAGGTGTATAGGCATTGACTCTCTGTGCCAAAGATGTAGAACCGGTCACCCGTCAATCGTCCATCATACTTGCTGTCCTGACTCACCCAATTCTGTAAACTTTACACGTCAAGCTTTCCAGCTGCTCAAAACGTAGGGCTGTTGCTGAACATTTCTGAAGCTGATGGCACAACACAGATTTCCTGCACCGACTTTCGCTGATCGGATACTCAGTCAGACAAATGCGGGCAGCACACGGCATACGCAGTACCGCTTACTTCTATGGAGCTACGGAAATTTGTGTCAATTTTCGATAGCGTGTGTACCCATTTGTGTACGCTGGCGCGTTCCTGTCTGCAAGCACAGCTACACGAGCGACTACACGCGCACTCGGAATGCATATACTTTGAATGCATATATATCCAGTATATATCCATGTAGTAGGTATGCCTCCGATTACACGCCTCCGTGACGAAATACACGCACCTACGCAATGAACTGTTTGTCACTCCCAGCTGAGGGTGCTGTTTCGCCAGGCTTCCGTGCCTGTTCCCGAAGTGCGGATTAGACTTCCTTCATCTAACAACTTCAACCACTGGTGGCTGACACTTCTCATGCAGGTTATCCGCATCGTGCAGTTCTTTTCCCTCCTGAGGCTTCTTTCTTCCGGCTGCTTTCCCATCACGGGCCGCAGGTGGGAGTGAAGGAGTGCAGATGCTGCTGGTCTCTTGATGCGTGAAGCTCCCACAAACGCTGCGGTGGGAGAAGACCCGCCCCAGACTTCTTACGTTGTGCATCCCTGCCACATCGAGCACTTCAAGCGCGCGGCTGTCCGACTGCACTGCGTCTGTTGTTGCTCGCGCGCTCTGCTGCTTCAAAGCCCCGGCAGCATCGGAAGGCGCTGTACTGCGCTGCGTGTGGCTCGGCGTAAGAAAGTATGCAGGAAGGATGGAACAACAGCTACAGCTGTTCGTGGAGGAGCCTGCTGTTGCAGACAACGGGAAATAATACCCGAGCTCAGCAGAGTCTTCGCCTTCTTTCTCTGGCGTGTGCGCCACAAAGTGTGGTCGCAGTGCAGAAAGATTTTCTCCTGCCTCTACGCCGCGCAGCGAGGCGTCTTGAGCAGCACTTACTGGCGCCTGGGCCACGAAGCACACCTGCGATGAACGTTACAAACCCAAGCCGTTGAGTGCATACGCATTCGTGTCCCCTCTTTCATCTAAATAACTGGGTGATAATACAGTACGTGTGTATCTATATGTACGGACGTGTACGCATTATGATGTATTTATGCAGCAACGGATTGGAGCACTACACGTGCTGAGGAATTTCTTACGGCCAGGATCATTACACGTGCAGATATATGTATACATGGATGTATGCGTGCGTGTGCTTGTACCGAGATATTTGCGTTGGCTAACCAAGTACCTGTCCACACCGTCCTCTGTTGTCCGTACCCCCCAATGTGGATGCATGCAATTTCTTCTTTTCGAACGTTCGTGGGCAGCTGTAAGCGCTCAAGTTTGTACCTCTAAGTATGTACAACTGTACCTGTGCAGGCAGCAGGCGTCAAACTTGTACGCCCCGGGGAGCTCCTCCCAGCCGTCAGGGACTTACACATATAGTGCATAGGCCTACGTAGGCGCATGGTGCCTGAGCTATTCTGCGCCTACACATGTGCTCCTATCAGGTTTCACGTCGTCCACCAGGGGTAAACCAATTTCAAATGTCGTACTTGACTGTCACCTAGCATCGGCGCAGTAGCTAGACCAGATTTTATGGGAGGGCCGACACGCAGCATGCTCGGCAGCGTTTCATTATTAAAGGCGACGAAATGCGACGGCGCTCGCACCTCCACGTACCGCGGCACGCAGGTGGGCACTCCCACGTCGTAATAGCAGCGCTGCATACGTGGCAGCTGATATTTCCACAGGAAGGCAACAGCGACAGGAATGGCAGCATGCAGGCCCCCGAACGACCCGTGTGAATTAGGATGTCTTCACGAAAAACGGCAGTAATACCAAACGCAAGGCCGTTTGTGATTTAACTTTGCAGCATGGTGCACTCACGAAAGAGCAGCAGCAGCATCAGTAAACTCCCCTGTACCCAACCGCGCCAAACAAAACATACACGCACGCCTTCTAGCCACAAAAACTTGATAGTCCAGTAGCGAATACGTCCGAAGCACTTCTACGTATTTGCTCGCACATTCGTCCACCGAAGTGGGAGCGAAAGCGTTGTTGCACACATAGTCTGCTGGATTGGAAACAGGCTGCCAGACAGAACAACACACGCTTGAGGTGGGGTCAAAAGAAGTTACCGCCGGATTAAGAGTTGCTGTGCAGAAAGCTGACTACTGCTGTGGCGGCTTCCAAACGGACGCGTGGTGAATATGCATTGTCCACGACTACCGAAAGGACGCACAAACGCGTACGTCTGATCACGTGTATGCATGTGTGCAGAGAGATACCACGCGTTAGCCTACCTGTGATGAACACCTACAATTTATGTTTCATCCGTCTATAGAATAATGTACCGGAATGCAAACGGGTGAAAATGCTAAGACTCAAGCCTTTTTCTAGCGTCGTGCTGCTACGCAACGCTCTGCTGCAGTGCTCTGAGAACAGCACTATGCTGTTCGGCGTCAAGAATCTTTGCAGTCACCTCCCGCAGCACGTCATCATGTTTTTGAGTGGGGGGAGCGCCACAAAGTTGTACAGCTCAGCCTCACCGTGGAACAACACAGTCGCTGCCGCTCGGTCCGCAACTGTATAAGGATGTTGCCGGTGCAACGTGGCAACACAGAAAACCGAGTGGCCTTTCGGATGCACTCGTCTTCCTTGTTGCAGGCGTATGCAGAAGTTGCGAGGCATGTGTACACACCTATGTCGTCTACCGCGGTATACACTTTGGTGGGTTTGTAGGTTTAGGCAGAACGCCGACCTGGCTAAAAAAAGATGTATCTACACACCAGTGTGACCCTATCTAGCTTTCTTTGGTCCACTGTATTAGCCTGCTCACCAGCAGGTAAGCATTGTTTGGGAGCCCTTAGACGAGCGTACACAACCAAATGTACCTCGATATATCTTTGTTTTTCTTGGCCTCTACCTTACTCTATCCAGATATATGTTTGCTCTCCCACACGAGGAAGTGTTTGTTTGGTACCCATCAGACGACCGTTCAATAACGTATGTGCCTCGACCTCCCTTTGTTGTTTTCTTTTTTTATAGTATGTGTATCGCAGTATGTGTGTGTGCCCACGCGCTCGCGTTTATGCACTTGTGTGCGCGGGAGCCCACGGGGTGTGTCTCTGTTCGCCCGTGTATGCAGGGCAGCCAGCAAAGTCGATCGGAACCGCGACACGTACCTGCGCGCATTTCTTCTTTTGGAAAAACGCAGGAAGTGCACAGTGAAGACATCGACAGGGGAAGGGTTCTATTGCTTTGTTTGCTGGTGGACCCCTACCTCCCGCGGATGGACTATCGGGATTTCATTATACAGTATTCTACATTAAAGTACAATAAATCTTATCCCATACGACTGCTGTCATCTCACGTACCAATGTCGGTGCTGCGGCTTCAAGAACGCTCTTCTTTCCGCTGCACCTTCCCTGCTGCTGCGTAGGTCCTTCTGCTGTTGTTAGACGACTTCCGTCTTTTCCTGGACTGAATCTTGACCTTCTAGTTTCAGAGGCGGTCCTTGCGTGTCTGCCCTATCCACTTTTGGCGCCTCTTCCCGTTGGCGCCGAATTTGCTGCCGGAAAGACACTTCGGTGACGACTGCTGCGGCTGAGTAACCGCGGGCACCGCTTTTGTGCTGTTTGCAAGGTTTCTGCTTTTGCCGCCGCGTTTAGACCTGGTTTTGCTTCCGGCCTGTATGCTTCTGCTCCTCCTGCATCTGCACTCGCACTGCCTCTGCTCCGGTGCCTGCTGCTCATCCCTCGGAGGATTTTTCTGCTGTCAGAACGCTGCTAACCTGTTTATAATGAATAAAGGGGACCTTTACGCGCACAGTGTAGCCTGTAGTAATCGGCTGAGGTACTTGGTGCGACACCATCAGCATCCCTGATTGGTGCGCTTGAAGCGGCTTCTGAGGAAGTGCCCTCTGTGCGGCCTCGCGAATCTCCCCCATCTGCAACGAAGTTTCACGACTATTATGCAGTAGACAAAGAGAAACAGCTAGGCGTGCCGCCAAGGGCACGTCTTCATTTCCACGTGGCACCTCGGTATCAATCAAAAAGTCAAATGACGAGGCAGCCGGGCTGCAAAAAATACACTTATTGGATTAAAATAAATGTAGTGCTGTCTCTGCAGAGTTGATTTCTCATGCGAAGGCCTCACACACGTTGAACTGAAGGAATGAAGAAGAACACTTCCCCCACGTGAAGGGAGATCCAGAAGCGTCCCATCCATCCGGAAGTTCTGCTCGTGGCGCAATAAATATAGTTCCAATATACGCTATCGTGCTTTCCGAGAATAGGGGCGCCACACTGTACGTGGTTTTGCAGATACGAGCTACCACACTTCGGTACCTCAGCACGGACTTAGAGGGCTGCTCGAAGCAAACATATCTGTTGTGTACGACTTCCCAGGTTGTACACAAGATGTGGAACATGTACAGTTGTTTGACTGCACAGGGTTTCCAGACCTGTTGAAGGACCGGAGAACGCGTTATTTGTGCGCAGCCTGCAGTCAGCCCCCTCTAGATCCGTGTCCAGCGAACTACGGTCAACCACCGACGTGAACTAGCAGCAGCGTCTCTTCTGCTTCCTACACGGCATCCTTCAAGCCTGGCTGCACACGTCCGACGTGTTCCGTCATTGCGCAACATCGACAAGATGTGTTCCTGCTTCACTTGGACCGAAGGGGTCTTGCAGTATTCGTGTCCCTGAGGAGACAAAGTGGTTACGACGATATTCGCCACTGCGCAAGACAAGCGAATTGATATGGCACCTTAAAGGACGATGGAAGAACAAAAAGTAAAGACAGGTGTGCCAATGCGGGAGCGCAGCGTGAGCTATCTCTCCTGCAGGTGTTAGTCAATGCCCAAAGAGCTCGTCCCACTGGGCGATGACGGCCGAAGTAGACGCATTACTTCCGCGGAGGCACCCAGTTTTATCAGGAAAGACCAGTGCTGCCTGTGGTAGGGTCAAAATGGCGGCGCGTCGCTAGTTTTGCTTTCGAGCTGAAGCACAGCACTGCGTAGAGAGATAGCCGGAATAGTGCTGCTCACCTTACGAAATGTTGCGCCGAAGTCTTGGT